>JABBOT010000019.1:1298019-1523019 GCA_016165875.1 Acanthopleura granulata | reverse complement strand
GCAAGACTTCTCCGAGCTTGTACAAGCTACGTACTCAATGAATATTTTTAATTTCAGCATGATTGATTTAGTTTATGAACGAACTTCAAAACTTCGTTAAGACGTCGCTTTCAGAATTTGTTTATAAATCCAAATTTCGGGCGAGCATGTCTCTTTACATATGGCGGAGGTTTGCTTTGCCAGAGAGACTTCTCGTTTGAGTGGTGAAGGCGTATGTGGAGAGGAAATGCCTCTTTGCTCTTTTTTGCACGTGCGCATTCGTGCCTTACAAAGTCACACACAAACACGACGGTTGTAGCATGATAATTTACCGCTAGAAATGCCTTCCCTCAGGGTGTATGTCAAGGTTTTCAGTTGCAGTGACTTCGTGCTTAAAAGACAATCAGTTACAGATGTTGTATTCTCCCTAGGTGTTGGCCTACATTTGTATGTATAGGCAGCTTGCGAAACGTCTCTATCACCATCAAATATATTTATTTATTTGATTGATGTTTTAAGCCATGAATATTTACCTTATACGACGGCGTCCATCATTATT
Source organism: Acanthopleura granulata (assembly GCA_016165875.1). Classification (NCBI taxonomy): domain Eukaryota; kingdom Metazoa; phylum Mollusca; class Polyplacophora; order Chitonida; family Chitonidae; genus Acanthopleura; species Acanthopleura granulata. Next base: position 1,522,481 of record JABBOT010000019.1, on the reverse strand, counting down.
GTGGGAGGAAACCGGGCAGAGCTTGGGGGAAACCCACGACCATCCGCAGGTTGCTGGCAGACCTTCCCACGTACGGCCGGAGAGGAAGCCAGCATGAGCTGAACTTGAACTCACAGCGACCGCATTGGGGGGAGGCTTCTGGGTCAGCGCGCCATCCGACTGAGCCACGGAGGTCCCCATTATCAAATATAAAGCACTACTGCATGGAGAGAAATACCAGAGCAACGACGATAGTGAAATGGTTGACAAATGGCCACATATTACCCAGTGGCGAAATCCGACATCCTATCAATTTATCTCCGTTAAGGTTTTATTATTACTGCATATAGTATATATTCAAATTGGCAACCCCTATAATTCCATGGTTTAATCAGAACAAGGTAAAACAAGACCTGTAGTTATTTTATTTGCAATTTGTTAGGCGCCACTGGTCTAGAATTACTCAAACTGATCTGTTGTCATCACATTTAACAAACAATCATATGGAAACAAAACACAGGGACACAGGAAGTGTTTAAGACCATTCTCAACACTATTTTCCCTACGATTTATTTCTTTCTTTGATTGGTGTTTTACGGCGTACTCAAGAATATTTCACTTATAGGACAACGGCCATCATTATGGTGTGAGGAAACCGAGCAGGGCCAGGGGAATACCCACTACCATCCGCGGACCTTCCCAAGTACGGCTGGAGACGAAGCCAGCTAGAGCTGGACTTGGGCTCAAAGCGACCACATTTGTGAGTGGCAAATGTGTCATTACGGCACACTGAAGCGCTACACTCCCCCCCCCCGGCCTTTTGGCCACGGAGGCCCATTTTCCCAACTGCGGCACACGGTGCGGGCGTATAGAGTAAACCCTTCCTGGGAAACCTTCTGGGAACACACTGTTTTATTCCTGTAGAGCAAATACAACCGTAATCTCTACTCACCAACGGTGAAACCAACATGCTTTATTCTGTCCCCCATCGTCTTTTGCTTATGGAAGCCTTTTATAAAGTGTCGAGAGACGTTGTTACGGTCGCCTTTTATTAAACTAAACGATTAACCGCCCTCGCAAAGCTAATAACGTTATATTTTCTCCTTACCAAAAACACAATGGTCACCGCAGATGGATCTCTTCAGGAATGTTGTCTTATACAATCTCAACGGGAACTGTTTCAAAATAATTGCCTGGAGTTCAAAAAGAAGCAACAGAAAAATTCCTTGGGTTCCAGGCTTTACTACAAATTCCCAGATGGCACACCGATCATTGCCAAAGAGGTTCTTAGTTATAACCAAATTTAGGCTAAGCAGCCAAATGACTGTCAATGAGTCAAGTCCAAGATCCTTGAAGGAAGTGTGAGCGGAAACTGGGTCTAATCTATAACGTACTTTCTCCCTCCCCCGCGCCTCTCACCCTCAGCCTCATATATTCCTTTCACAGTCGGGGCTTACATCCAGTAAAGAAGGAAATCGCGCACGTTGCTGTGGAGTGAATAACGAAGTGAGGATCCCCAGACAATTGTAAAATCATTTGGCTAAACACTTCTGTAACGGGAAATAATTGACGGAATGAGGGAGAAATCAATTTCCTACGAGGAAGTAATGATTTCGTTTAACACAGTCCAGGACATCCGTTATTTTCCTCTCTGCTGTCAGGTTCCAGCTCGAAATTGTCCAGGTCCAAGGTACTCCTCACTCACGACGGGACGGAAATATCCACTAAACTTACAATATAACGAGCATAAAAAGGTAACTGAAGTCCTCACACCACTTTTATAATTCTTTTGACAGTAGGGAATGTCTCAAAGCACTGTTCAGCAACGACGCGATGTTGAAACGAGAGACACTTCTGTGGTTTTTGGACAAAATGTGCCTTAGAAAAGCGGAAGGATACCGGTAGCTCTTTATGTCGTGATGAAAACGCGCCCATTTTTTATACGGCCATTACTTTATCTGAATGGCATCACGGTCGATCTAAGAGCTGGTGGTTGCAGACTCCAGGCAGACCAAAATGTCTACAAAAGACCTCAAAAGACATCGATCGTTTTGTATTTATTCATCATCATGGTTTATGTATTTGAACATTTATGTAAGCATACATGTTTGTAAAAAAATTCTTATCATACTTATGAAAAAAAAACCATACTTAACATAAGCATCCCTAAGGTACTTCATGGTTATTACATGAACAAGATTCTGCTGACTGCTTCCCTTCTCACAGGCCCCTCTCATTTTTTTTACGTCCAATGCTGTCTTACTTCTTTGATAATTTGTATTGAACTTTGCTTTGATATTGCATCACGACTGACGATTGGTAAACGGAGGCCTGTTACGAATCCAACATGTCTGACGTCTCCCGAGGCAGGGCGTTCAAATCATCTGGGATCCAGCGTCATGCTTTATTCTGTGTCCTTTGGAAACATTTTACGAATTCTCTCAAGCCGTCGTCGTTTTCTATGACATCTTTTAATTAAGCAGAACGATTCAGCGGCCCCGAAAAGCTAACATCATTATACCTTTACATCACGAAAAAAAAAATATCATAGGCGTAGATGGAGCACAGTGGCATAGTTGTCTTAGACAATCGCTGAAGGGGTTCTAAGTTTTCCCCCCAAATTTGCAGATGGTACACTAATCAATGCCCAGGGGAAACTTAGAGGCAACCGAATTTAAGCTAAGCAGACAAAGATCTGTCTTTGTGCCGAATCGACCATGGGAAATCCTTGCGAAAGGTTGACCGGAAAGTGGGGCTAATCCCCAGCATACCCCCCACCCTTCTCGCGCCTCTTTAGCCCACACTCCCATCCTCCTTCACAGTCTAGGTTTATATCCAGCAACGAAGGAAACCACGGAAGGCCCTGCTGGGTGAATAAAGAAAAGAACATCCCTTGAAAATTGTAAAAATCATATGGTTAAACACCACTGTAACCGCCAATAATCGACGGAGCGAGGGAGAAATCAGTTTCCGACAAGCGCGTAATGATTCTGTTTTAACACAGTCCAGGACATCCACTGACGGCTGATTTTAGAGCCTGTCGTCAGACTTCAGCTCAGGGTGGTCCAAGCTCTACGAACTCCTGACTCAGGTCAGGGACTTAAATATCAGGTAAAAACACCAGTTTAACGCGGGCAAAATGTAACTATATATATTTCCACCATTTTCTTTTCGTTGTGGTTATTTTTCCAAAAGGGAATCGCTTAAAACATAGCTGGCGTGCTGGAGAAATACAATGACCGAACAACCAATGCAGTCGGTGCGAATTCAAGTCCAGCTCTGGGTGGATTCCACTCAGGTCGTACGTGGGAAGATCTTGGGCCTGTTTTACAAAGCGATTTGGGGCTTTAGCATAAAATTGTTATCCAGATTAAACTGAAATGCATGCATCACCTTTCGACTAGTGATTTTATGCTGTGGCAGTGCAATTTCAGCCAAGTTTGAGCGTCCAGCGTGAAATATTTTGTTTTCTAGAAAAGGTTAGAGATTGGGCCTTTACGCCAAAATCGGTTTATGAAACCTGCCCCTGCCAGCAGCGTATGATCTCCGGTTTTCTGTATGTGTTTGCCCAGTTTCCTCAAATGATTATACTGGAGGCTGTCGCATAAGTGAAACATTTTTTGAGTGTGGTGTAAAACACCGATCAAATAATAAAATGGATGAACTATTGCTCAAGCAGGACGCCTTTTTTACAGCACGATGTTAAAGCGCCCATTTCACTTTTGTAGCGGCTCATTATTTTATCTAAATATCATCACGGTCGATCAATGATTTTTCAGGCTTATAGTGCTGCTTTAGTGCCCACCGCTGACCAAAGAATCTCAAAAGAAAGAAATCGGTTTTTAAATTTTTTTTCTTTTTGATCATGCTTTATTTAATTGTTTGATCGTTGTTTAATGCCGCTCTCTGATATAATTTCACGTGTACGACTGTGGACATTTATATGGTTCAAGTAAAGAGGAGGGTCAGGGGTATAATTTCGGCCTTTGCTAAGTTGCTGAAAGGCTTTTACAACGTGTAATTGTTATTTGCCGTGACTCACCATTATCGAGTTTTCGTGCAGCCCTACCCGCAGATATATTCGAAAAATGAATTGTTCATATCAATAAATTATTTATCTATGGCGATAATTCTTGTTTAAATGTCTGTTTGCCGCCTCATAATTCGGCCTTGGGGTTCTATGGAGCATATAACAATTGTTGCTTGGCATCGCTTTCTGCAGCTTATCGATGCGATTATTACATCGGAACGTTCATTTTGGCTGGCGTCTGGTATACGAATGTCGGATTCGACCGCTGCATATGGTAATAACAAGATTGCCGACAAAGGAGATGGTCGTGGCCGACTGGCTTGGACGAAAGGTAAGGTTTAGGGGGTCTCCTCCCTGGTCATTAGCGCCATCGTGGCGCTAATGACCAGGTGCCTATCATCAACACGGTCGCTGTGAATTCAAGTTCACCTCATGCTGGCTTCCTCTCCGGCCGTACGTTCGAAGGTCTGCCAGCAGCCTGTGAATGGTCGTGGGCTTCCCTCGGGCTCTGAAAGGTTTTCCTCCCACCATACTGCTGGCTGACGTCATATAAGAAAAATAATCTTGAGTACGTCGTAAAATGCCAATCAAATAAAGAAATAAATAGACAGACATAAGTTGTAGTAGAATTATTCAGCGCCTTGAAATGCCAATTGCACGTTCCACTGCTTTTGTTTTTCATGCTCCCACGGTACAAAACAGCAGTCGCCGATGTCCAGGTTGCCATTTCCGCTGTACATCATTCGATGAATGCTCACTTGCCTGTCACCAACATCTATCTATTTATTTATTTATATATTTGGTTTGCTGCTTCACCGCCCCACCCCCGCCCCCACTCCCACCCCACCCCCTATCCCTGCCATCAAATTCATACTTATATAAATAGTGGTGTGAACTCGGTATGGGTGCCCCGAGAAAGAAGACAGCAACGGAAATCTAATAATAGTTATAAAAGAACGAGGCAATACTTAAATCATGGCTGGCCAGTCTGGTTGTCTTGTTGATCCACCAACTAGCTTAGTAAAGTACAAAAGCATAGAGACTCCGAAAAAAGAAGAAATGTAACGCATGGTTGACGTTCTCAATATTTCGACTAGTTACTTCTCCTGAAGATGACAAGTAAAACTTAGTCGAAATATTGAGAACGTCAACCATGCGTTACATTTCTTCTTTTTTCGGAGTCTCTATGCTTTTGTACAGTCTGGTTGTTTTTCTGATCTTTGTCTTTCCGCCTCCCCTGTCCCTGTTAACACCTTCTCTCCTTGATAGGAACACTCCATAAATAATTATCTGACGTAAACTTGACATCAAACGGAAATTTAACAATAGATATAAATTAATGAGATAATGTTTAAATCGTGAACAGTCATTTTTGTTGTTTCTCTGATTTTGCTCCTTTCATCCACAGCCGCCTCGGTGGCTTGGGTGGTTGGCGCTGCCGTCTCGAGATCGGGAGATCCGGGATGAATCCCGGGTTTGTCGTACCAAAGACTCCAAATTAGTAATTGTTGCTGCCACGTTTGCCACTCGGTACCGTGAGGCTAGAACAAGGAAACAAAACTGGTCGGCCCAAGTATCAGTATAATGTGAATGGGTGGGTGCCATTCCATTGTTGGAAGCACTTTGGCGGCATGGATTCACCCTGCCACAAGAAGACACAGTATGTATACATTCTAAGGACTTCTCTTCGTCAAATGACCCAAACAACATTCATCTACATATACTTTCACACCCAGCCAATCCGAACCCTCCCCCACTCTTTTTAACGCTTTCTTTTCTTGCCACGGGCATGCGATAACAAGTTATCTAACTTAATCATAATGTCAAATGGAAATTTTAATAACAGTTGTAGATCAATGAGCTAATACTTAAATAGCCACCTTTTTCGATGTTTCTCTGATTTTCCCCTTTTCACCGCCGCCCCCGCTAGCTTCCTCCTGTTGCCATGAACATGAGACAAAAATTATTTAACCCGATATAATGTTAGGTGAGGGTCTTGTGATTTCCAGGTTGCCCTTTTCACCTTCAAGCTTCGTATTACATTCACTGTCTTTCCCCTTGACTTAACATTAGAAACAAACTCGCGATGAGAAAGTAAAGAAGAAAAGATATTTTTAGAGAAATAGTTTCTTTACCCGTGATGGCCGTGTAAAACCATACACTTTGTGAGTAAGTCGTTCTGATTTATTTCGCGAGGGGCCTTATTGATTAAATGTAATTTCTAACTAATTTAAATAAAAACAGTGGTTATAAAAGGAATCTTACAACTACAATACAACCGCGAGTTAAGGATGGGACGGATTGATCCGCGACAACAAACGGTCAAGCTGCCCTCAATCATGTCAGCAACGTACCGCGCAGCCGCAGTGGATCACCGCTCAGTGACGGATGAGGGCGCGCCTGGTGACGGGATTGGCCTCAGAGAAGCACGCTGAGTGGAAAGTATCTGCCTATACTCGAATCTAATGGCACCATGATTATTTGCTGCTGTTGACATTTAGCAGTGTGTAAGTCGGTTTGATATAAAAAGGATTCAACATCATCATCGTTTTTACATTTTGGTATTGCTTTTTAACTTTCTTTGGCTTTGTTCTGCACTGCAAAATCATTTCTATTCCTTCAAAACTTTTGCCTGTTTTTTTTATTTATGTTGCTTGTTTACCATATTTTTGTCCAGTTATTTTAATTTTATTATGTATATACCTATTTTGTTGTACTAATATGTTTCATTGGGCATACATAACTCCATTTTCCTAATCTTCTTAGATAATTCTTTCAGCTATTCCTCGGTTCAATGATCTGTCCTCATTCTGTTACCGTTTCTTTGGGCCCCTTAAAATGACCGATAAAAACAGACAGGGCTTATCAGTATACATATATCAATGTGGACATGGGCTGCTTAGGCCGGAACATAGATTTCCTTTCCGGCAATCTGTGTATTCCCAGTTACATGTATCACTAACAGACACAGTTCACGCTGGCTACCTCTCCGGTCGGAAGTAGAAAGGTCCACCATGGAGCAACGTGCACATGGTCGTGAGTTTCCCCCGGGCTCTGCTCGGTTTCCCTCCTCTAAAGCCGCCGTCGTATAAATGCAATATTCTTGATTGCGTCGTGTGTCGTGGTCAACAAACGTTACACTAGGCAAACTGACGAACGGTGGAAGCTGGGGAGTGGACAAATTACTTCTCCACGATCGGATTTAAATCCACATCCAGCGTGTGTGAAAAACAAGCACCTTTAATCTCTCGGCCAACCAGCTGACTCAAGGAAAGGGGTGTGAGAAACACGTGGGCTGTTAACAGAAATGCAGAAAATGTTTATCATGTACAAAACCTCGTGTTTCTTTGCAGGCCTATACCAGTCTGATTTACTAAAGACAGTCGCACGGTTTCACAGCTGTAAGTCAACCATCCTACGACGTTTGGGCGATTTATATGGATTTAGGCGGCTGCTCCATTCTTTTGCTCCTTTTAGAGAGGGCATTGCGAACGAGACTTGACATATTCGGGTATGTTTACCTCTTGTAAATTCGGTTATAAGATGCAGTTTTGTATAGGGCGAGTCCAATACCGTTACTTCAAAAAGTCGCGCGACTTGAGCTACCGCGGAGCACGAGCGTTTCGTCTGCAAGTAGTAGCCTGTTATCAATGACCTGGGGAGTTCGAATCCAGCTGGGGTATGTAAGGCATCAGCAGTGCTCTTTGGCCTTACGCTTACAGCCTCCAGTTTGAAGATCTGATACCAGAGCGTTCAATCCAAGCATTGGATAGACAGTTTCTAGATTTCTCGCTTTTTTCCCATTTTTTTCAGGAGATTTTGGTGAGCAAAGAATAATAATTAATGCCGGTAAAATGGAAAACCTAAGCAGTTATGAGTTTTCACTGATGCAGTAGGGCAGTTAGTATTTCAGGAATTTTATCGAATTGTAAGTCATAAGTCAATCTCGCAGTGTGTAGTACAGATAATTTCCAGGTGAACTGAATACAAAAAATAGCTTTCTCAGTCACGTCTTTACTGCAACTATTGATACAAACACCCTGCTGCTGTAATAAACGTGATTTCCCTTACGAATGATAAGTATCGAAGCTTACACGGATTTTCCCTTTTTTTTTCACAAACATGCATGCGTATATAAATGTATAAATACATAAACCCTCACAAGCAGATGTTTAACGATCGATGTCTTTTTTTGGGCTCTTTTGGAGATATTTTGGTCAGGAGTCGATCCAAAATAGCACTAAGGTAGTAAATCACCAGCTCTTAGATCGACCGTAATATCATTCAGATAAAATACTGGCGGTAACAAAAACGAAATGGACGCGTTTTTATAACGGTAAACAGCCATCCTTTCGCATTTTAAGGATCACTTCATCCAAAGCTACACAGGTGCCTCTCGTTCTAACACCACGTGGTCCTTGAACAGTGCATTGAGACATTCCCTTCCGGAAGAAGAATTATAAAAAGAAAAAGGCGGAAGTGGTGTGAGGTCTTCAGTTACCTTCTGTGCTCGTTATATTCGTGTTTTTAGCAGAAATTTCCGTCCCGTTATGAGTCAGAAGTAGCTGGAGCTTAGACCACCTCGTACTGGAGTCTGACAGCAGACAGTAAAATCAGCCGTTAACGGATGTCCTGGACTGTGTTAAAACGTAATCATTACCCTCTTGTTGGAAATTGATTTCTCCCTCGCTCCGTCAATTATTGCCGGTTACAGAAGTGTTTAACCAAATCATTTTACAATTGTCAAGGGATTGTCACTTCTTTGTTCACTCCGCAGAGCCCTTCGTGGTTTCTTTGCTTGATATAAACCTGGACTGCGAACGGGGATAGAGTTGAGGGCTGACAGGGCGTGGGTGAGTAGGAAGATGCTGGGGATTAGCCCCAGTTTCCGCTCACCTTTTGTCAAGGGTTGTCCCAAAGTTCACTTTGGCTCAAAGACAGATCTTTGCCTGCTTATTCCAAATTTGGTTGCCTCTAATTATATCCTGGGCATCGATTTGTGTGCTATCTAGGAATTTGGAGAAAAGCCTAGAACTCCCGAAATTGTTGTGATCCTTCTCTTCCGGACAATGGTCCCCCCCCCCCCCACCAAAAAAAAAACCCCTCAGCGATTGTAACAGACAACTGTGTCAGAAAGTTCCATCTACGCCTATATTTTTTTTTGATGATGCCAATGTATAATGTTATTAGCCTTTCGTTGGCGCTGGATCGTCCTGTTTAGTTAAAGGCGGTCACGGAAAACGAAGCCGTCTTGAGAGAATTCGTAAAATGTTTCTAGACGCAACAGACGCTAAGGAACAGAATAAAGCATGTCGCTAGATTCCGGACGATTTGAGAGTATGCTAGTATTTACTTAACACACACAGACACACACAAAACAATAACACTACTCTCTTTTGGGAAACCTTTTATGACGTCAGACGTCCTGGATTCGTAACAGGTTTCCTTTTACCAATCTTCGACCATAATGGAAAGGGTAAGTCAATCATTACAGGACAAATTATCAAAGCAAACTTCAATACAAATTAGCAAAGAAATAAGAACGAGTACAAAGTAAGGAAATGGAACAAATCTGTGAACAGGAAGCAGTCAATAGCTTTCAGTGATGGTGGAAATACGTAAGCACTTGTTTTGGACACGCAACTAGAATTAATATCCAAATCGTATACCATAGAAAATCTATGAGTTGTGGAAAGTATGTTTATCAGTTTGGCTTTGATTGTAGCTGTTGATTGTAACCTGTATTAAACTTACATTTAACGTTGTAATGCATGCGCAGCCACCGGTCATTGGTTAAGCGGAATTAGACAGTTATGAAGCAAAGCATATGAGATTATGAACACTTCGTCCATATTTATTCAGAAGATAATTATACCCTGAGTACAGTTTTAAAGTAGCAAAGTGGAGACGCTTAAAAGGCCACAATAGACCAATTGTATACATGTACACCTTTTCACAAAGAATCCTATTCATAGTTCAAGAAACGTCATTTCTTGTGAAGGATGATAACAGATGTATCGCAGCTCAAAATCAGCAAAAACGCTAACGTAGGGAACATCGAACGAGCAGCCATGCCCTTAATGTTGAACAATCAAGGACGACATATTTCTATTACCCGGGCAAACATCTGTTTCCGCTGTGACGTCACCCGTTCCTAGTTCACCACTATGTCATATAAAAGTAAAGATAAATCAGCTGTTTTCGTTGTGATTGCCAGTCGATCCTGATATACTTTAAAGCTATTTTTAACGAGAAATTGGTTTGTCTGGGTTATTCCCGACGGTCTCGACCAGGAGGCCATAATGCGTGGCCTTCAACTGTAATAAAAAGGGAGACCGTACTTCGTTGACAAATGAGTGCTTCTCCTCTAATACTGAAGAGCGTAGGGTAGGGATGACGCGACATCGTGTTTCTGGAATGCCTAAAATGGCTCGTAAAAATTCCAGATTAAAACGTGATTTATAGAGTTACCAAGCAAGTCAGAGATATGCCTACGCCCGTTTAGGTCTGTTTGGATCCCTCTTCTGAAATAACTTTGGCTATATTTTTTGTTGCCTTTGCTTTAAATATACCACACTACAGCATATAGTCAAGCCAAACCAGTGACGACAATGGGATAGTTGCCAAATGGTCACGTGATCCATGCTGGGTATTACTTCAAAACAGTGCTTACGGTAAAGCGGGAATGACTCCCATTAAGTTGGTACTCTCCAGCACGGGTGTGTGAAAGTTGCCTGCTGGCGCCGTTTCGAGGAATAAATACGTTACAGCTGAATCAATTCTTCTCCTTTTGTTTCCAGGTAAGCCTGGGTGCATCGTTAGCATGTTGAAAGACAGTTGGTGTTTAAAGGGTTGTGTAACAACATGAGTTGTAGTATTATGTAGCTCAGCAAGCTCGTCGCCTACGTACGTTACAGCGTCGGTCCTATAGAGGTCCACTGCTGTCGTCAGTCCAATCAGAAAAGTAGCCTACCCAGCGCACTGAGGGAAAAATTGAATCAAACATTGAAAGAAATGGAGGTCTGGTGTGATTAATAAAGTTGATCAACAGATTGGTTTAACTCGTTAGTCCTTTTGGAAAAAGCAAACATAGGCAAACTCAGATCCCTGTCTCGATCCCGTCACTTGAACCAAGTCATTCGAAGAGAACATTTCGAACTGCCAACCATTGAAGATATCATCACACGGATGTCTGGAGCAAAAGTCTTTGCAAAACTAGACCCCAGTAGTGGATATTGGCAGATCTCTTTGGATGAAACTGCTCACAGCATTCTCAACGCCATATGGACGTTACTGTTTTAGGAGAATGGCATAAAATCAGCACAAGAAGCGTGTCAGAAAAGAATTGCAGATCAGGTTGAACAGCTACCTGGCGTCGAGAGGGACAGCGACGAAATTTTGTTTCGGGCTACTGGGAATTTAAAACCAAAGATACATACTGACTCGGGAAGGTTGAAAACGGTTGTTACGAACAATCAACAGTCTTGCTAAATTTTTGCCAAACATATCGACAGTCACTCAGTCAATCCGCGTGCCTTTGCAGAAAAATACAGGGTTTGATTGATATTATGCTTGAGAAAAACCCTTCTGTCTGATCAAGCAAATACTAACATCGGAAACATGACCAGAGTTCATCTTCTGTGGCGTCCAAAATACCATTAAAGTCCGTTGCGAGCTTGGAGCAGATTTATTACAGCAAGGCAAACCTAGCGCGCATGCTGCTGTCTGACCTATGGTCTAGAGAGATTTCACCTGTGCACCTATGGAAAAGAGGTAAAAGTAGAAAACCACCTTCTACAATATATCAAGAAGAACCCACTCTGCTCAGCAAAACCTCGCCTAAAATGGATGTTACTCAAGCTTCAAAGATATGATTTTAAGCTGAAGTACGTACCTGGCAAAGAACTTATCTTCGCTGACGCTCTGTCTCGAGCAAAGTCCCAGAAAGCGAGAGCACTAAGAACATCGAGAGTGAACTTTGGCGTCATTTTCACACCATCATTTTGACGAGAGGCCCCCTTGTTTGTTATAGGCATGCCTGCACTGTTATAAAACTCCCCGTTCAATTGTGGATGAAAGGCCTGACAACACGCTGCCAAGTGTTTTCACTGTAAAATAGCGGTCATAATGGCCATGTTGAAGACCCTGCTATGACACGTCTACGACTGAACATATACGTAAGAAAGTTCCTTTTTCACCATGTTGGTTCCGGGAGAGCAAAGAGAAGAACAACAAAGTTTAGAAATATTCAGTTTCAACAGTTTACTACAAATAAAAGATTATGTACAGTAAAACCAAGAGCAACAATAAAAGCATTTATATACAATGTAAAACATATGCTTAGGGCCCAGGAGCCTCTCACCAATGGGGTCGCTGTGAGTTCAAGTCCAACTCATGCCATATGTGGGAAGGTCCGCCAGCAACCTTCCGATGGCCGTGAGAGAAATATTCAGGAGTACGGCGTAAATCACCAATGAAATAAATAAATATTTCCCGACAGCTGGTCGCATGGACCGATCCCGTCTCTCTAACTTGATTACATGGTCGCGGCCAGCCATACCACTGAAGACAAAATCTGCAGTAATGCATTGATCTTCCAGGCAGTTGGCTGGGCTGGACACGCCACAAGACCACAAGCACTGACGCCATACTTCCACTGTTTCAATAATTTTACCCATTTAGTGCGAGAAACCATCTATTTCACTCACGCTTTCACTTTCTCTACGACAAATTCTCAAAGACAAAACTTTAAAAAAAACTTTATGTATTACCGAAGACTTTGAAGCCGATAAAATTATACAGTAACAACAAAAGCGTTGCTACCTGCAATAATTAAATCTTTGTCAGTTTTTAGTGATTATTTGACTGATGGGCTGTTTTAATTGAGGGAAAATTACTAGATAATTAAGATGGAACTGAGTATCGAAATATTTCTCGAATATTCCCCTCTGGGTGGTCACAGAGGAAATCGTGTGAAATAATACGTGAGCCCAACAGAGCTCACGTATTTTGTAAAAACACAGAGTTTTCCAAAAGTGTGGAGGGCATGGTAAAGGTTTCCCAACGAGGGTGAATAGACTCTAGACAATAACCAGAGAATTAAGAAGTGTGCCCAGGAATATACCAATATATCAATGAGAAAATACAATGCAATTTTCTCAATGCATCACACTCTCGATTTTCCGAAATTCGCTTTCGCACGGGCCACTGGTTTCACAGTGGCCTACACAATAATTTCCCAGTGAGCTGCATACTAATTTTACTGTGGACTGCACTCTGGTTTCACCGTGGGCTGTACACTGATATAGTGACGTCACAGATTCTTTTATTGCCGCTAAAAATGATGTAACTGTTATGTGTCCACCTTTAACAGAGATACACGTGTTTTACTGAATATATATTCACGTAGACATATATCAGTCAGAATTTGTTTTTCAGGCAAAAATATTTTGTGACGTCATTGTGCTTCAATATTGTCCAAAAAGTCCACCGTAGAAGCTGAATCCTTATTTCCGTTTTATTTATTTATTGGTGTTTTACGCCGTGTCCAAGAATATTTCACTTATACGACGACGGCAAGCATTTTTGTTGGAGAAAACCGGGCATAGCCCGGGGGAACCCACGATCATCCGTAGGTTGCTGGCATACCTTCCCAAGGACGACCGGGGATAAAGCCAGCATGAGCTGGACTTGAATTCACAGCGACCACATTGGTGGGAGGCCTCTGGGTCATTGCGCTGTGCTAGCGGGCTAACCGACTGAGCCACGGACGCCCCATTGACGTATTAATCACTGCAGGAATAAATGCCAAAATATAATGAACAGCATATTTGGAATCATCACGAAATTGCATTTCAGATGGTGAGTGCTTTCTAAAAAAATGGACTGTTCCTTTAAAGAATATTAGGTAAAAAGAAAAATTGCTGTCATGTTAAAAGCAATATACTAGACGTTAGCGGTCTAGGATTATTCGACATTGTTGTGTTGCCATCACATTTCATACTGAATAAAGGAATACCCTTTGTATTTGTCGCTAGTTTTTGCAGTAAAAACTTATGACGTTGATAAAAATCGTAACATAGCATAAAGGGTAAAGGTTGGAAGAGAGGCTATTCGGTCTATCAGTTTGCAATTAACGATAATTCTACCGGCATCTCTTGTGGCAGAGGCCGCAGACTCGAATCCAGCTCCAGTTCCGCATTTCAATCCAAAGATTTGTCAAGCTGACTTTACTTCGTGCATAAAAACTTGGCCTCCATCCTACAAACGATGTGTTCTTAAGAGAGACGGTTCGGGAGATACGGGTCGGATCAAGCCGGGTCGGATAATACCAAAGGGTTTAAAAATGGAACTTGTAGCTGCCTCGTTTGGTGCTCAGTACTAAGAGGTTGGAACAAGGAAAAAGGACTGGTCGGCCCGGTGCCAGTATAATGTGACTGAGTGGGATGTCATGACTGGTGTCTTGGGCATGATGTTCCAGTGGTGGGAGCACTTCGGCGGCATGTATTCGTCCTGCCATAAGAAGACACAATATATATATATTTTAAGGATTGCTCTTCGTCATCCTATATAGACAAGGACGGTGAGTGAGCCCACTGATGTGAGATCAAAACAAAGCCGTCACGTGGGTTTGCCGATGACGTCACCATGGCGTCACGGGGATTCCCCCTTTGTTCTCACTCTTTCGGCCCTGTCAGCCTCGCGAAAATTCGATCAGACCAATTCAGCTAAAATGTAAGCCTTTTAAGGGTAAAATACAAACAAAATATTGTGATAACATCGACTGCTAAGGTACATAGAACACTTCTGTGACGGATTATGGGCTAAAGTCTGAATACTTTCCAGGATGCAGATGGATTTAGCTTTGTCCGAAAAACCCAGCTTTCATCTTCCCTTTTGAATTCGTGCGAAGCACGGATAGCAACTAGTATTACTAAAAAAGTACGACGTTAAACCCAACGACGTTAAAAATCCTATGCGTGGTTCAAGCTGGATTATGGTCTTCCCCAGTAAACTCATAGGGCCTTCGTGGCCGAGGGAAAAGCGTTCCACCGCGGCATGTCCCAAGTGTCTCTCACCAATGCGGTCCCTGTGAGTTCAAGTTCAGCCCATGCTGGCCTTCTTTTCGGCCGTACATGGGAAGACTCTGCAAATGTTCGTTGGTTTCCGACGGGCTTTGCACGATTTTCTACCATCATAATGCTGGCCGCCGTCGTATAAGTGAAATATTCTTGAGGGCTGCGTAAAACACCAATCAAATAAATAAATAAATATAATACTCAGCAACAGAGCTAAGTTCCTTTTTGTCTGGAGTACTACGCCTGCGTCGGCGTTCCATGGCACCTGTGACATCAAACACATAAGAATTAATTCAAAAGCTTATTAATTTTTTCTTTAAATATATATAATTCTGCTTAATAAATGATTTTAACATACTGCTACCTAAGCATGCCTGTGTAAAACGGCATCGTATGGTTTACTATTCAAATGATATTATATGCTTAACGTTAGCAAGTTTAAACTGAGAGCTTCAGCTGTTAGATATTTCGGAGCGTTTTTTTGTGCCAAAAAACTGATCCTACACTGAAGCTGAAGTCGATCTCTTGACTTCTTCGCTCTCAGGCTTCTTGTCAAACGTGAGACGCCTGTAAATTTTTCCTAGCGTAAGACCTCCTGTTTTACACAAACACAGGGGGGCTCCGTGGCTCAGTCGGCTAGCGCGTTAGCGCAGCGCAATGACCCAGAAGCCTCCCACCAATGCGATCGCTGTGAGTTCAAGTCCAACTCATGCTGGCTTACTTTCCGGCCATAGGTGGGAAAGTCTGCCAGCAACTTGCGGATGGTCGTGGGTTTCCCCCGGGCTCTGCCCAGTTTTCTCCTAGGATAATGCTGGTAGCCGTCGTATAAGTGAAATATTCTTGAGTACGGCGTAAAACATCAATCAAATTAATAAATAAACACATACACAGTTTTGGAAGTATATTCTGACACAGTCGATTAACCGGTAGCATTTAAGACGAATTTACAAGAGGTTAAGATACCCGTGTATTACCAGTCACGCTCAACGTGCCCGCGAATCCATATATCCATTTCCATCTAAATCCATATAAATGGTGAGAACGTCGTCTGGTGGCTGATTTACGCTTGTAAAACCGAGCGGCTGTGTTTAGTAAATCAGTCTGATTCACGTCAACAGAGAAACACGAATCTTGTACTGAAGGAAAAAGCACATGTGAACCGTTTTCAGTATTACGGTTACAAGGCTGCAGATTTTTGTTACCACACTAACCGCTGTACTTTCCGAGGGTTTTGCCACTACAGTCGCATTAGTTTTAGAAAAAACCCGTTATAGGAAAAACACGTGCTTTATGCGGGGTTCACATATCACTTCATGCTATAATATTGAGGCCAACACCTCCCACCTTAGGGGCCAGGCCTTTTACCAGTAAGTTTACCAATTTTTTAAACAATGTACCCATCGGTATTGTTTCTCAAAGCCCTTTCCTTATTAAAAGGAGTAGATTTGGAATGCTCACTGGCCGAGTGTTTACTTGTACTGCCGTTCATTTATGGGGACATGGAGCCATTGGGAACAATTAACGGTCCATGACACTCGTGTGGCATTTCACACAGTCGAACGTTCATTAAACTTCTCTTAAGGACAGTCTTCCACCTGTGGGAAAGTACATCTGTAAATATTTAAACGTCGCTGGTTTACCTGCTAGGGTATTGGTATTTTTTTTCTTCAAGAATAAATTTGATGGATGTCATAAATATGAAACGTCCGGCATATGGATGGCGTTAAATAGCAATCAATTAAAACAAAATCCTGTACGCTGTTCAAACCGGCTATATGATATTCCATTATGATACTCAGCATCATCCGCCTCGAAGTCGGGTGATCCGGGATCAATCCCCGGTCGGGTCATACCAAAGACTTTAAAAATGGTACTTAATACAGCCTCGCTCGGCTCCGCTTGTGATTCTCTCCATTGAAAGACAAGCGTCTGAATGACTCGGCCATGACATGTTTTTTCTTTGCCGACACTAACGAATGACGGATTGAAATTAATGACACCATCTTGTTTTGAGGGTGTTATTTATTACGCGCCAAATATTGCAGACAGCTACGTTAAACAAGAACACTGTTATAAAACATTTTCTTAAAATTACTGGTCAAAACGCCTGGCAAGAAGCTGGTAGGTGTTTTGATGGTAAACTAACGGTCATAACGATGGTGATATCATCGTGTTAAGTAATGCACAAAGCCCACACAGATCATGGGTTTCTCCTATTACACGGGTTTTACCGTTAACGCGTCTTTAATGTTAAAACATTCAATGCAAAACGCTGTGCCATGTATGTACCAAGCTATACGTAATTGACATGAGCCATGTTACTGGACATGTTCAGCCTAACTGATGACGGAGGGACGAAGGGGTGGGTGGGTGGCGGGAAGGGAGGGGCTGCCTGCTATAAAGAGAGTAGATAGGGTTGAGGTGACTTACCCCTCTTTCATACTCACGATTACAATGGAAGTATTATTGTCACATTTTCTCCATTCGGATACAGTACAGATTTTGTGCTGACAGTTGACTGAGATAGCTTCTTGGTGACCCAAATGGTCGGCATTGTTGATCTTTAACTGCAGAGTCTGAGACGAAAATCCCAAAATAACGATAATATTGTGATCATAAACCACTTTCTAAATGCCTTTAACCGATCTCGTGGTGAGAAGACTACCATCTTGAAATAAAAGCAACAGAAAAAAGCCATTGTCAGCAACTGTAGCTCTCACCGAGCGATATAAATCTAAGCGACACTACATCGGGTGTGCGGATGTGTAGCGTGGGAGAGATTGCTCAGCTCAGCGTGGAATGCTGAACTTTGTTAGCGAGAAACATGTCAACAGAAGGCCTCTGCTTGACCAGAGACACGTGGAATGTTCGCCTGTAGCCTAACTTAACCTGGAGATCATTGCTATGGGCGAATGAAGAGGAGAGCGGTCTGGTAACCACAGAAACAGTTCCATAGAAGCGCAACCGTATCAACGCCGACTTCCAGAGTCTGCATCTCTGGTGTTCACCGTAGTATCAAAGAAGGAGAGTTCAAAATAATAGAAAGTATTTGATTAAAGAGAAAGACCCCCACAAACTTGAAGTTATGGTGAGTAAAAAAAAAAACGGGAAAAAAAAACTCTATCTGATAGTACCATCACTGATTTTTCAAAATTATCAATACGCCTGTACAATCGAAATATTTGACAGCATTTAATTTGGTGAAAAAATCAGAAAAAATCAATGAAGGTATTGTCAGGTACAGTTTTCAATGGGCTTTGTATTCACAATGCATAAGTTCATTTTTGCCAGAACTTTCTCTTTAAAGATATGGTCACAGTGGATATGGAAGTGGTTATAAGATGATTGTCTTGGAATCCCTTGGACACAAGAGGTGTTGCAGAAAATCAATAATAAGCGGCATTAAAAGAAAGTCCAATACTTTTGCTTATTAATGATATAAAAATAATTTTTTGTCTCTTCTGTTGCTAAAAAAACACACTCAAACTTACGTGTTATACAGAATGCAGGTTTAACCCAGGAAGCATAGACCAGCGTCTAACCCAAAACCAACGAAGCATGCGGGTTTCTCTTGCATGCAATAACCGACAACCGTCTTTGTGACACTTAGACTCGTCTAAATAAAGGTTGAACAAGTAGTTGTCAAACATATCATGTGTCACAATACATCATGTTCAGTGCAATGCAATACATCAATTTCACACACACACACACACACACACACACACACACACACACACACACACACAAAACAATGTTACGTAACCTCTGCGGACGCATCTCGTGTACTAGGCTAAGAGAAAAGGGATAAAGTTTCATGCTTTCAGGTAGGACTTCATAAAATCTTACCTTTCTGGTGATCACCCGTGGCCCCTCTTTTGCTTACAATGGTATGACGCATTAGGAGAGCGTTAAGCTGGTACAACACGACAGAGTTGTAGGGGTTATAGCTCTATTATTTTACCAAATAACCATGTAAAAAATATCTATATATTAACGTTTTCCCTATATATTAACGTAATTTCCGATGTGTTGTATGAAAATAAAAAACTTTGACATTTTTGCGAAAATGCCTGAATATGGCTGCTTTTGCAAAACCACCTAGGCGGAAAAATTATTTAATGTTTTCCACAAAACAGCAATGATGTGAAAGTTTTGCACTGGGATAACGAAAATAGAGCAGCTTTTACGACTTGTAACAGTAATGTTCATTATTTACTGCCTCTTCCTTTAAGTTTCATTTCCGGACAGAGAACTTGCGAGATTTCGCGATATTGTCTGTGGCTTATTGAGAAAAAAAATAATACTCAAAGCTCAAGGGTACACGAAGGTGACTGGAGATCACGTGATTTCGCTCTAGGGGTGGACATGTGTGCGCCACGTGTAGGAAGGTTAGCCAGATACTTACCTAAAGCTGATGGTTTATTCCTAACACACTTATTGTAAACCTCACTGGATTTCTTTACTTCCCACAACACTTCCGCGCATACACTTGTTTGAGAGAACGACGGTGGCTAAATAAACGGGTCAATCGGTGTTGCGATTATCGATTTGGAAAGCCCATTTGTTTTTTGCGAGCGCGATATTAATGTCGGACTGCATTGGAATTCAATGTTATCCTTTACGAGTGATACATACCAATGTCGAAGTTGACAGTTGTATTCACTTTCCCCTACGCCTGACAAGACGTAGACAATCTAGAACCCGAATTCGAATGTTCAACCAATGCAGTTCGGTCTATTTTGCGGAGTAAACAGAGAAGCCAGTTTCCACTCATGCTGCAAATGTTCACATCCCAGAGACTATCGAACCGTTTGCATGCTTAGTGCGCGCCTCTCTCCTCCCAACCCTCCCACATTAGAACGACACATATATACCTGACTGTTGCGCGTGACTTAGTCAGGAGAATGCGCCTTATCTGGTTTACGCTCAGCCTTAGAAGGGTCATTGTACAACCCACACAAACATCTCCCTTGTGCCCCACGGTAAGCATTACTCTATTGTTTTCGAAAAGCGACCTGTAGCCGGTGGCGGCCTCGTGTCACGACCGGGCCTCCGTACAGTGTTTATTTTATGCCTCATGCAACTATTGATCATGTTCCGTTGATTAGTTGTGACCTGGTTGTTGGCGACACAAAAAATAGGATTCTGTTGGAAATAATTTGCCCAATATATATTACAAAGCCTGCGTTATTTTTAGCTGACCAACCTACTGCGACGGTTAGGGTTGGCCGCTTTGTTGACTGCACGATCTACTTTGATTTACTGGGGCTTCCGTTGAAAGTTATCGCTCAGCATGTACATTTAATACTTATTTCGCATGCAATTTAATTTTTCTTTCGATTCTGTTGGGACTTTGTCCCCGCGATAAAAGCTGATCGGCTTTGTTGACCAGACAGTCACTCTGTGGAGTGCATTGGAAATGAAATTCTGTTGAAAATGATTGTTCTGATTATACTTTTTGTATATTGCAATTCTGTTGCGAAAGTTAAAGTTAGCTTCCTTTTGTTGATGACACATCGGCGTTGAACTCTGATGAAACTGATTGCGCAAGTAAATATTGTGATTCTGTTTCGAACATTAATATTGACAGCGTTGGACGCATTGTTGGTGACACATCCGTTCTAATACACTAAAAATATCCTTCTTTTGCAAGATTCTGTTGAAAGTAATTCTTGAAGAATACAAAATTCGCAAAATTCTGTTCTGATAATTAATGTTGACTACATTTAACATGGGATTCTGTTGTAAATGATCTCTCAGTAAATCAGTTTAATATTTATCTTGCACTTCTCTCGCGAAGATGACGGTTGTTGACGACAAAATTGCTGTGTTGCACTGAAAGCCAGGCTGAAAGTGAAACTAACTGCGCAAGTATTCATTTTCAATAAAATTGCATTGAAAGCAAATTCATTTGAAAATAATGGCTGAGGTATATATTCAAATCCTCCAGAGGTATTGCAGTTCTGGTTTGCAATTCATGTTAACTGCATGGTTGTCGATAAAGTACAAACAAATTTGCGGAAAAATAATTTCTCGGTATTTATGTCCGAGATATTGCTTTTCTCTTCGTAAAATTAATGTTTACCGAAATCATTGTTAATGGTACAAAGTCTCTCTGGTAAACTGAAAGATTCACGTTGAAACTGATTTGTACAGAATTTATTATTAACATCCCAGATATTGTGATTCTGTTACAACCATCGATGTTGACGGAACTGCGGCCTGGATCCAACCCCTATGGTATCATACACTAAATACATGACTGTTTGAAAAATAATTTCTCTCGAATTTATCACCAACGCCTGAGTTACTGCGATTCTGTTACGACCATCACTGCTGGCGACATTTACCGATCTGGTGCTCTGAAAAAAACAGGTTCTCGTTAAAGTGAGTGCTTGGATTTTAACGTCGTATCCCGTTGAAAGTAATTGGTCAATACAATCATAAAGAATCTTGTGTGTTTTGTGATTCTGTTCCATCGATCATGATCTTCCGGCAGTAGCGGTATTCACAACACTGAAGTTCTGTGACGCTGAAATAAATTTTGCTGAAAATGTACTGGGGAAAAAATGTATTAGAAAAATACAGTATTCTCTCAACCTGGACTATAGAATGCATGGTATGCCCAAAATATTCTTAAAATAGAAAAATGAATTATTGCGAGGAAACCAAAGCGTGGGAGACAGAAAGACAGATGGGCAGGCCAAAATTAATGTCCCCCGCTTTCACCAAATAAAGCATCGAGTAACAGCCAAACAAATTAGATATAACAAGGATTGTGCTGTACTTCATAAAACACAGAATGTTTGAAAACATACCTCTAAAGGGATGTTTATGTTCTGATTTTAAATACTAAACCAATACGAAATCGTCATGTATACAGTACATATGTCAGAAAAGAGAAGCAATTTTTTAGGATGTAGTTGCCGGGTCGATGTGAAGTTTCCGTGAACACGAGCTCCTTGATCCGCTGCCAATCTCCAGGTTGTTAGTCAACGGGATATAAACCTTGTTCGAGTGTAGAGTCAACATCCGCTCGCACTGTTTCGCAGGCTCTTTGGAACGCTTCAATTGCTTCGTGAGCAAAGCCTGAGTTATCGTCAACTGGCAACGTTCACCACAAAGCGACCGGGGGCGCTGTTAAATGAGGAATACGAGTGCCTTTCGCTACTCCAAACGGCGCGGTATAAATACCGCGTTGGGAGCTAATTGTTTTAAAAATATAGTCCCGTTGCTATTTTCGACATCCGGACTAAAAAACGATATATTTTCCTCCGGATAAGTAGTTTGATGAGGATATTTAATATGCACAATACGAGAAATGCACACAGAAAAATGGATATTCTGTAAATTTTGCTGGCGTTGGGTGAACGAGGTCTTTGATGACGTCACCATTCGAGTTCGAATGGACAGATCATTCATTTCTTGTTGTCATGTGGGTGGGGCAACGTCAGTTGATTGATGGATTGAAGGACTACTTGTCTCCATGCCTGACGCGGCAACTCTGAAACCCTACTGAGTTATAAGCACGGCGCTATTTTCGTCTGAACTGTCAGGCAAGGTTGAAGTGTAAATTGCAATGCAGAATTATGAGCACCAATACCGCCTTATAAATCTCTTTGTTTCTACTTGACTGCAGATGCCGCCTGAATCTCGGGAAGAATACTCCGGTTACGTTTCACGCAAAGAAACAAACTCAAAGATCAAAACAGTAACCATTCTTTCTGATTAATTTTTAAAGACAGAGGATTTTTTAGTATACAATTCAATGTGAACTTTCTTTAAAATGACATAGGACTGAAACGTGAATGAATACGAGTCTAATCTAATATTAGGCAAATTTTGTACCAAAGCCCGCTGTAGGCTTTCATGATTTGCACGCATCAGTGAGTATCTAACACATCTTTACGTGTAAAGATTTTCAGGACAATTTATTTTCTGGGTGCAAAATTTGTTTGTGTGTGTGTCTGTATGTATGGATGTATGTCTGTCTGTCTGTCTCTCTGTCTGTATGGATGTATGGATGCGTGCTTGGGTTTTGTCGTGCTAAACGATTGTTTAATCACATTATACCGACACCGCGCCGACCAGCCGTGATCCTTGCTCTACGGTTTCAGTGCTGAACGCCAAGCGTGGCAGCAACAAGTACGCTTTTTTAAAGTATTTGGTACGACACTACCCGGGATTGATCCTACATCTGCCGACCCCGAGACAGACGTTCTAACCGCTAGGCCACCCAGGCGATATTTGCGAAAAGGGTGTCTGTACCAAAGTTCGGCACTTTTGGTGGGCACATTGTTGAGATTTTGTTGTATAAGGGAAGCATTCTCGATGACGGGATGAAAACAAACAAATAAATAAAACTCTGTTTGAGGATGTCTATCATCATGGAGAATAACAGAGATTCCGTTTCATTGGATAACCTTATCTGTACAGTCCGGACCTGACCAATCAAATGTAGCGTATGACCCCTCACCGTTAGTCCTCATTTTTCCACTCATCGGTTTATTTACTTGTGTTTCAAAGTCATATGAACTTAGAAACACTATTACTTGCACGATAGCAGGGGAAGTGGAAGGAAACTCGGGGTAAAAACCACTGCCCTTGGCAATTTTCTGGCCGACGTTTTCACGACCTGTGTCGCATGGCATGCTGGTGGCGGGGAAGTAGCCAGCATCGAACGACAGCTCAAGCGGATATCCGGGTGTCTTCGACTGCGTATAGTCACTGTACAAATTCGCTGTCCAATGCGGGAATTGAATCTGTGCCTCTTTTGTGCTTGCGCCACTCTATCATGATTGCTCCAGATGGTCTTGTAAAATGTTTGAGTCACCATCTTAGCGAAGGCGGTGTCTGGTTGATTCAGTTTTAAGATGTAGTTGTCACGTGAATGGTATCATGACCAGTAAAACTTGAACTTATTATATTTTATTTACTTAACTGGCGTTTCACCTTGTACTCGAGAATATTTCACTTACACGGGGGATAGCGTTATTGTGGGTTGCAGGTTGCTGGCAGACCTTTCCACATACCACTGGGAAGCAAGCCTGCATGAGCGCCAAGTGAGTACCTCTTTTGAAGTCTTTGGAATGAGCCCATCCGGGATTTACCCGGATCTCTCGAGGTGGACACTATAACCCGCTAGGCCACCGATTCGCTCTGGCATTTTATGAACTTCGGCTTTGAGTACCGCCTATGCAAAAATGTATGTGTGCTTGTGTGCGCCTGTGTAAAGATTTTGACTACGGCGCTAAACACAAATGAAATAAATAATTAAATAATTATTGCTTTACAGATAATGTGCACCCTGATCAGTGTTAGTGGTGAACATGGTATTTGAGGACAGGGTATTTTATCTATTGGTCATGCTTGTAGACCTGTGAATTGCGTATCTGTACGGCACACATTGGAAAGATCTTAAGGCCAGAGGTCGGTGGTTTATCTCTGGTATTACTTTTTTCCTGCATTCATAAAGCTGACCACAATTGTTTCAGCACTGTGTTAAACAAAACTTAACTAACTAAATGAAAAAATGAAAACACGGACCTAGTAGGCTATCCACATGCCATGCTTGTCAGAAAACCAATTTGAAGAATGCGACCGAACTGCATGGACATGGCTAAAGTCGAGCGATATTTACTGAAAGTTACAATTCGAATGTAAGATAAGCTACACACGACACTTGTTCGTTTTTAATTAATTTATCATGCGATTTCAACTTTACCGACAACAAATCCATGATTTCAGCTATACATCAATCGATGTTTGCACTTTAAAGACAAAAATAACCAAAAAAGATAGCAAGAAAAGTACATTTTTACCAGCTTTTAAGAGCAAAACTGGGATTTATTTACAAGGGAATTCTGGAGTTTAATAATAAATGTTTCAGATTCATGCAAGTCATACAAGATCAAACCGATTTTGAAAAATTCAAGTGAAGATAATTCGTTGCCATCCAAATAAGGGTATGTCAACTGTCACACATTGATACGAAATCGATATCACCGGCCATTGCAAGTCCGCCAGTTCCAATCATTCCCATATTCATTCAGTGCAGTCGAGGAGTCTTGGTATCGAACTCTTTTGCCGCAAACTGCAAAAATAGCCCCACACGGCATCATGTCAAAAATGTTAAGTAACTTTTGCAGATATTACCTTACCGATCACCTGCCTCGCTGTGTTCCTGAGGCACATATGACCTCCATCATGCAAGGACATTTACTGCTCGCGAACATCCAAGCTTTACAATTAATCCTGGAATAACATAAAAGCACTCATTGGGGAGAAAGGTAACTGGCATGTTAACCAGTGTTTTGTGCAGTTTTCGAAAATTTAGCCCAAAATTTACACAGTTACACTGCTGAAATACAGCCGAGATATAAGAAGTCGGGACAGATAGTATTGCAGTCATCAAGAATGATGGATTCATTCACGGTTTTGTCCTCTCTGAGTGAATATTTCGAATCGTCCGGCGTGTCTGTTGTTCATGGAGTCGCCATCCTTACCTACGTAGGCCGGCCCATCCGTTGTTAGTTTTACTTTTTTCTCAGGAAGGCTTATTCTCTGACCTGATGTAGAATCTGGACTTTCCAAATTCGAAAAATTGAATAGGAAATATTTCCGGGAAGAGATTTGTAGTCTGTTCGATATGTAAACACTTAGAACTGTCTTTAATGCCTCTGGGCAAAACCGTTTGAAAATATGTGCGCATCATAGTTCGTTTTTCGGTTTTCTCGTTCAGGGCTCATCAGAGATACCAAACGTTCCGAAGTTTCCCACGGTGTGTCCAATTTTTTCAGAGGACGGAAGATGATCCAAGGAGTTTTTCACATCAGAATCTCTGAAAGGACATAACTTTTTTTCTTGGATGTTCTGCACAAGTAGCAGAGATTCTGACGCTGACTTCGCCTTTGAGGACAAGGATGTTTCGGCTTCCAAGTCCGTATTCGCAGCTCTTCGAAGTTTGGCAAATGTGACATAAATGAGTACAAAGAGTCCGATTGCGAGGAAAAGCAAGGCCAAAAGCCCTGTTATTATATACACGTAGGTCGAGGGGATCAGGTCAACATCCGGTCTTTCTGGAACTTCCGGCAATCCCGGAACTCCTGGAACTCCAAGAACTTCGGTTGTTCCCGATATTCCCGGCATTCCTGCCACTTCCGGTACCCCCGCTATTTCGATGGATGGCTCGGTGAACTCCTAGCGAAAGGAAATAGAAGAAAAGAAAATTATATTGATATTTTTTTCTATAAGCTATATTTTTACATACGCGACGCTTATACTGTTTCTCAGTCGTTGTATATGCATAATTTGTGTACATGACAGTATAGTGTGTATTTACAAATGGTGCTGAGACAGTATCAAAAATATGCAAGGTTTTCTTTCCTCTTGTTTCTTTTGTTTTGTTTTGGCTGGGGATGGAATAATAGTGTTCTTGTGGCCTTTACCGTGTACTAAGGGATACATATTCATTATAGACACACACATATATACATGAGAATATATTTAGTTTCTTCATTAGTGGTTTTTCATGGGAAGAGAAGAGAAGAATTACGTGGCTCACCGGTATAATTTTAATTTAATGTTTAACGATGATTGCCCACAGCCAAATGGCCACATAGGATTTTCCTCAACAGGATGGTTTACATGTATGTACAGCATTTGGAATAGAATTACGTACAAACAGATAGCAATGGAAAGCCTCCGTTTATAAAAGAAACAGGAGCATTGAGACTTATAGATGTTCAAAACGGAAATGCTGACCGATAACATAAATTCCTAAACCTTAGATTGGAATATGTTTAATTCTTTATTTATTTTACGAGGATTTCACAGCCACATGGCTACTACGGAGATCTGTAAAGACTGATCTCTACCTATATGTATACCTTTGCACACACGTATAAAATCATATCATGTATAATGTAATACGTTTTAGGAACACTGAATCTGCTGGATGCCAGGAGGTACTTACGGACATTTTGAAATAGTCTAATATTACCTGAGAGTTCCATATCTTGTGATCCGAAAAATAGGACTTAAAAGAAGTCTGGCTAAGAACCCCTGGCACAAGCGATGAATGCTGCAGTCTTTCTTATTGCAATCCTGCCTAAACCAGGACTTTGCTGCTGAGCTAGGACCCCCCCCCCCCACTTTTTCTTTTTTTTTTTTTTTTGCTGCTGTTTTGCATTGTTTCCACGTAATTCTTTTCCAGATGTGATGATAACACATTATTTAGACTAAGTCTAGACCAGTAACATGTAATAAATTGCAATTAACATAATTGTATAACATGACTGTGTTAAAGAGAGCTAAGACATATACGTGCATTAAAATCCTAATGTACGTGAGGAAGTCTGCCAGCTCCCGGGCTCTGCTCGGTTTTTTTCCCACCATAATGTTGGCCGCCGTCGTATAAGTGAAATATTCCTGAGTACGGCGTAAAACACCAATCAAATAAATAAATAAATAAATAAATAAATAAAATCCAAATCCAATATTAAAGAACATAGCAGAGAGAGTAAAGCCAGAGCAGCGACGACAGTGGTGAAATGTTAATTGATAACATGTTACCTGTGAAATCCGGCCTCTTGTCACTTTACATTAGTTAGAGGTGTGTTCTAACTGTACACGTAAGTGTTTAAGAAGTAACTACTTACACACTCCTTAGCTCCATGGCAGATAAAAATTGTAGTGATGTTAAATGTAATTTAATGGACGTGAATTGTCTAGAATTTCTCAAAATGATGTACTGTCATCGCATTTAATACATGTTCGCAATGACACGAAAACAAAGCATGCAAAGGTATCATGCCTTATGGATGCTTAGTCCACCAGCAGAATAAAGGCTTATGCAGGGAGACAATATAGAACACTAAAGCACAGAGAGTAAAAATCAGAGTAGCGATGAAAGTATGATAGGTTGCAAATGGTCACATGCGACCGATGAAATTCGGCCTCTTGGTTACCCAAGTAGATGTGTGCAAAACTTGCGGAAAACTTACCCTGTTAACTTCATTCCAGAGTGGCATTCCAGGATTGATAGGAATGACATCATCTACTCTGAAGTCTAGACCACTGCCTGCTACCACTGGGAATAAACAAGTGAGAAAAAAATATTCAAGACCGGCTTGGATGATTGAATGCATTTAAAAGAACAGATCACTGTTTTAGAAAGTACGCATCATACAAAAGGCAATTTTGTGCTGATTCAAAATATGGTCTTCATTATTTTGGAGTATTTTTAACAGTGATTAAGCACAGTGATGCCACAGATTTTTTTACCTGCAAAACATCTTCTGATTGCTATGTGTTTACGTGCTCCCGAAATATGTATGTAGTACAACACCTGTATCTATATTTAATACGGAATTATCACAGTTACAGTATGTTTGGCGGTACAAAAAGAATCTGTGACGTCACTGTGCTTCAATATGACCCAAAAAGTCTACCGTAACACCTCAATCTTTATCTCCGTTTTCACTGTAAAAAAAAGATGCCAAAATCTAATGAAGACCATACTTCAAATAAGCACGAAACTGAATTTTGGATGATGCGTACTTTCTAAAAATGTGGTCTGTTCCTCTAACGAAAACGGTTATTAAATATTTCACTTGAAATGTGAAGGCGGATAGGTTTACAGGTGGAGGAAACCGGAAAACACCGAGGAAAAACAAAACACAACACCTCGCCATGTACCGGACAAACGTCGAATTACCCAGGTCCTCGTTCGTCAAACGTTACCTGTCCACCGGCCAGTCAGACGGAAGTTGCTAAAGACAATGTTTGATTGGTTGAATATATTTACTGGAAGCCTTCGCCTCATGCACCTCTCCACTGGAGGTGAAATCGTTATTTTATAACATTGAGAATCTGTGCCATATTATATGTGCACCTTAATGCGACATCAGAAAAAGAGATACCTAAAAAGCGATCTCACATAAAGATGAAGCTGACTACGCTGAATTCCGTGTTTTTGTTTTTGTTCCGTTTTATTTAAATTACGTGAGAGCCTATTTTCGACTATCAAATTCAAAAAGCCCTGCATCTTCCGTTCCCCATTTAGAGGAAATCCTCGGAGGAAAATAGTTACATTTCAACCATAAAGGATGAGTCCTGTCACTTGTATGGTTCCCAAAATGTTGCAACTTGCAAATTTTTCTTCATAAAATCAAATTTCACGCAAAAAAAGTGCAAATTTATAATGGCACTAAATTCACAAATCGATACAAGCATCACTCCCTGTTGCAGGTTTATTATCGAATCAGCTGTCAAAATTGAACATTTTCTTTAGTCACAAGATGTTGTCGAAAAGAAATGCAATGAAACTAAAACATTTCTTAAAAATCTTAATTATTCAACACAATTATTCAAACGAAGCTATTGATTAATTTGCTGCAGAGACGTTAAGGTCTGTCCGGGCTCATGTGGTTGGAAATGTAGGCCTTCAACCACAGCTTAGAAAACGATTTACAGAAAAGAAAAGACAACAGATGAAATAACCGTAGTTATTTCGGAAAAAGCGTGGACAGATCCGCTAGAGCGAGAATTACGCTTTCTCGAACGTGCGAGCAAGAGACCCTTCTGTTCCTATGATGTATAGACTTATCGGTTGAAAAACAAAATCCCTTCAGAGCACCAAATTCAGCCACCTCAAGCTGCAATAAAAAAAAAAAATGCAGGCGACACTGCAGGACCCGGAATCGAACCCATACCCGCATTTGAAAAAGGTTAGTTCAATAGCGGTCTTAATTAAACCATTTCACCAATAACAACCAGACGAAGTCGATATGAAAGAGGCCTTGTGTGGCACGTTAACGTGGTGGCCGTTGTATAGACTCGTTTCTTTAAGTCAACTAGAACAGATAATTTAATGTCAATTTAGCGTCGTGGTGCTTAAGTAATTCCGAGAGATTGATCTCAAGATTGCCGCTGAGATTTTTCTCCACCCCCGCTTTTGTGCTGTAATCGGTACTTCATTCAAAGCGGGTGATGTATGTGATTGGGGAGGATGGGTGGGTGGGGGGGGGGGTCAAAATAGGTAGAAAAAATAGACAGAATAATGAGCGAAAAATCCAGGTCGCCTCCAATCGGCCTGCTGAACAGCTGATGACGAGGGCTAGAGAGTATAAGATAGGCCCTCGGGCAAATGACTCGTTATCAACTTGGGACGTCCCATTGGGTGCACGATCGAAATGCATTATGGGAAAATCGATTAAACATCATAATGGCGTCCGACGTCCTCGCAATATATAGAAACAAATGGAATCACAGGCGTTCAGTTAGGAACTTCCTTCAGGAAGGGTAAACGAATTAACTTCCCAATACTCCCTAGGCAGATGGACAAAAAAATAGCAGGCAGTTAACAATGAAATGTGTAACCGATTAGAATAGAAAAGCTCACGGTGCCAAAACAAGGAATCCTGTCCATTCATAAAGTGCGGAAGAGATAATCGCATTTCAGGTTTCAAAAATAGCTGCAATACCCTACGTTATCTTCTCGAGCGAAGGCATTGCCGATTCTTCATTGGAAGATTTCAGAAATATATGTCACTTTGGGTGGAAAACAGCGTCGTTCAGTTATGCGGGCTATGAAAAATAGGGAGTTAGCGGTTCAGGTCATACGTGGCAATAAATACTGTGCAATATTTTATGTCTGTCGTTCATTTGGTAACACGCTTTTCACGTCACGTTCAGAATTAAATCATTCCTTAGAACTGGAATGAGATAAAAATTAGCTAATATGTTTTACAGGGGTTGGAAATCGCAGAATCAATCAACATTCTCTAATAGCACTCAATATATCCGTGGCTATGTCACATCTGGTCCTATTTGGATGCTGGTATATCCCTGTTGCAAACATTCCCAGATCAAAGTATTAGACTGTCTTGGCTGACGATTTCGAACTGAACAGTCGAGGGAAAGTGTGTATATATTGCATGAATGACTGGCTTATTGACTTATGTACATAACATCGCAACATTTGTTAAATCATATGCTTTGTATGACGATTTCAACTGAAGTCACACGCTATTACAACAACAACTAACGTATAGATGATATTCTATCAAACACCATATTCAAAATGACCAGAATCAAAGAACCTCCAGAATCAAACTTGAGTCTATAATTCAGCTTAGCACTCGGCTAACGAGGCTGTTTATGCATTTTGCTGAATCAGAGCACAACGTTAGATATATAATTAGTTGCAATCTAAGCGCAAATAGAAGTAGTTTTGATTAACGACAACTTACTATGTACCATGTTGGGTGCACCATTATGTACAGCTTAAATTTACGCGTCCAGGACATTTCGGCATGCGCATTTTTGACATTCTTGAAAACCGTTAACTGCTTTTATTTACCAGATTCCCTCCCTCTTTTTTACTTTTTTATTTTTTACTTTCGAAACATTCTTATCTCTTTGGTGCATGGGTTTGTTCCGGACATCGTATCGAAAATTGGGCCTATTAGTGAAATAAAACGACAAGAATCTCGATTCGTCGGTTATCTAAAACTCTGTCATTAGTGAACTAATTCTAGTCTAAAATTCTAGTTATCTCCTACCATATTGCTGGCCGCCGTTGTATAAGTGAAATATTATCGAGTGCGGCCTAATGCTCAAATCAAAGAAGAACAAGGTGTACGAAGAGGATGTACGAATTCTACGTGTTATGTAATAATCTTTTAAAATAGTCTCAAGAGACAAATAAATACAGTGGTGGCCAAAACGTGATGATTTTGATTCTAATTGTGCCTTCGTAGCAAATTAACAGTAAATAGAAAAATACTTGAGACGGAAAATCAGATGCATGTTTCAGAAATATATAAAGGAGGGAAACGTTACCAAGCAAACATTATGGAAACTTTACCAAGTAAACATTACGGAAACATCACAAAGCGGGTGATTCATGGCTTTCATTTGAACTAAAATTGATGCTTCTTTGATTAATTGAGGTTTAATTGCAATTAACATCACCGCACTGTTTCACGTAATTATACTTAAGCCGTGGCACTAGGGGGCGTGCAAGGTGGTGTTGATTGAGCATTTACGTGAACAGTTCGAATAAAGCCGTATATCTGAGGTAAAATTAACAAAGGCTTGTTTTCCCCGGATGACCATTTGGTAACTGTCGTCGTCATCACTCTGGTTCTACTTTCCATGCCACAGTCTCTTATATTATGTAATGGTAAACCTTTATTTAAAAGTTGTGTAATAGGCTGTTCATCCCCACATTGTCAACTGATTGATAATTGTTCATTCTTGTCACTTGTAGCTGATTGATTATTATAAGAGCTTGGACCTTAGTTGAAACTGCACGGGAAGAGCTATCCATTGATAGAAACACACTGTTAACCTGTAAATACTTATGGGCCATCGAAGTTTCGTCGAGAAAAGGCGTAATTCGTTTACTCGTTAGCGGTTGGCCATGGTGTAGAAAGGTTCGAAATAAAGGGCAAGCAAATAGATTCGCTTGCACTTTCAGTAAAAAAAAAATATAACCACTTTGTGATTATCGAGTTTCTTGTTCATTACGAACTCAGAGTCCGCGCGGAAGAAGTCAAGAGTACTGTAGTGAAAAGCCTCGCAGGACAAATCAATACGCCTTAGAGGGTATTCTCTCTAAGCGACGCTGCCATAACAGACAGTATATTGTATTTGCTTTACTTTGTCTTCCACCTGGGGAAGACGGGCGGAGAGTCCCCGGATCGTGGGTGGCTCCGTATCAGAAGGAGCCAGGAAACAAAACAATCCAAACAAGTCGTAAGGGGCGAAGGATATTAGTGAGGAATTCTAGCGTGTATACAATGAATTCCCTGGACAATAATTGCGAAGCTAAGCCTGCTGGCAATTGAGAAGGATTAGGACACACGGCCCTTTGTCGTAACTAACACAATCTGTACGCCCACGCAGCGAGACAAACACCCGTGATACATATCAGCGCGAACTTTAAGACGAATAAAACAGATGGCGAGCTTTCTGGCCAAGAAGGGGCCGATAGTCCGCGTTCGTTTAATCAGTGATCCGTTATTTCGACTCAGCCTCCCCGACGAAACAGTCTCCAGAAGCAGTTAATTATGGCTAAAGATACATCGCACTTTCGAGAGAAACTTGGTTACGGGCCTCGCGCGCGATTGATTCCATATAACGGAGCGATTAACCACAGCTTACCTTAGAATGAGTGCGGTTGCTACCTATAATTTTCGCGTCAGATGCGGATGTTACTCGCAATCCTTCGTCTGCATCGCGCATTTGTTCGATAGCGGTAGTTAACGACAGCGTGTCGAATTATGAGTCCGTGTCGTTCCTACAATTTTCATGTCAAGTAAAAATTTTACTAACAATCCTTCTTGGTTTTCGCCTGGAACTGTTTGTCAATGGAACTTAGATGAAAGCTTTTTTCTTTATATATTTTTTCTTTGTTTTTCTTTTCTTTTCTTATACCAACCTCACGAAAATTTGCCCATGCAACTCCTGCTAAATTACTGCACTGATTTCCATGAAAAATTTGCATAAATCTTTTCCATGATGTAATATTTTGCACTAACGTTTACAAATGTATCGATTCGTTCACAGCCTGTAAGGGCACTGCACAGATCTGAATGAAATTTTAGAATTCATCATCCAAACCTGTGCTTTCTTAATTTTCTTGACAACCAATTCAGTTTTTACAGGTTGCCGCCTTCAGGTAATTGACTTTCTCACGTATGTGGTCGTAGTCCAAAGGCATTCTGGAGATCAGCATTCTTCACTTTATAAGCTCCTCGTCGTCATATGACTGAAACATTGTTAAGTACGACCTTAACCACGAGCAAGCACTCACTAGCTCGATAGAAAGAGCTGCCAAGAGAAAAAACAGACAAAAGACTGGCCTGTCAAAGCTGGATTCGAACTCGCCATCTCGGTTGGTGATTCCTAGAGTATACAGCATTTTACAGAACTTGTCCTTTAGAAAAATCAAAACAAGAAGGAACGGTTGCTTTCATAGAACTGATTTATTTCTGCCTTGCTTGAGAAAGGTATGCCTACGGAAGTGTTGTAGCCTATTCCTCTATTCTTATTTTTACCACTGGGACAAAACATACTATTTTTATTTCTACACGCACGGTAGGCAGAAAAGCAACCTTGTGGAAGAGTACATTACAGCACTGACGAACCGGTATTCCGCTAACGGCATGTTAATGTATATATAGGTATAAAGAAGCACCCATCCTTCTATACCTCATTTGATTACATATTACCCTTAACATACACACATAGACAGGCTGATTAATATGACATGCAAAAAGGGTAGTCAATAGAACTAGGGTTTTCTCCGGAACAATTAATATTCCGAAAAATACAAGGATCACGATGTAGCTTTGTTTGGTACTCAATTAGCTGATGACAAATAAAAGCATTATAAAGCCCTTTAGCAGAACATCTCTCTCCAGTGACCGCCATCCCCCCAACGTCTCCCTCACCTCTCCAACCCCAACCTTACTCTCTCTCTCTCATTTTCTCTACGCCCCCGCTTTAGCCGCTGGAGAAAAAGAAGGGGAAGCAAGAGTAGCACCTAATGCGGGGCCCTCAAGGTCACCTCATACCCAGGCGCCTTCGTGAAAGTTTTATGGCTGCCATGTTTGAGTAGACGCGGCGCATGGGGTCGAGGTCAAAGTTTGTCGGCCGATTACGTTCCTCCGCCACCGGCTTTGTCAAGTTTGACGAATCTTTTTCGCATTGTTACCGTTGAGAATCGATCTAATCTGCAGCCTTTCTTCTCATAAAACGCTAACGTATTTGATAAATTCTCTTTAGTCTCCAAGAGGTTGTCCAAAATACACTGAAATCAATAGTATCTCAGGGACCTTTTTTGTGGAAAATCGGGAAGTCGTCAATTAATCTTGTCCTACCTGCAAAATAAGCCGGCTTAGTTAAAGTAGTATCAAATGTTTCCTTTATTTCTCTGATTGTTGTTCAACGCCATACTCACATATTTTTCAATAATTCGATATGGAGGTCATTATATTGACTGGAGAAAAACGGATTTCTCAGGGTAAACCAAGGACCTTTGATTGGCAAACTTTTCTGCGCGTTACACAGAGATATGCAAGTCTTATTGATGGAGACATAATCTAGACTGCGCAAATTCAAACGAGCGTTATCGACGGCTTACGGCGGTCGGACCCACGGACACTGAGGGTCGGGGAATCTACAAATTCACTGTCCAAAGCTGGGATTGAACTCGTGCCTCGCGTGTCCTATAGTGATTGACAGATCGGCGTCTTTAACCACTCTTTGCCAAATGAAATCTCCAATACTGTCGTGTAGACAAAATAGCACCATACACACATTAGAACTACACACATTAGTATGAGGGAATCATTGCTCCAGTATTTTATGTTTTAGTGAAAGTCAAAAATCTATAAAACTCCAATGACATGATCTCTCGAATAGTGATATCAAAAAGAACATTATCTGCTCAAAATTAACACCCAAAACATATTGGCCTACACTGTTTTTGCTGTAAATGGCTTTCTTTTATAACGACTTCCGCCATTTCCTTAACACGCGACTTCTATCGTGTGAGCCCAAGAAAGGCCTATGAAACATGTGACGTCACGTTTAAATACTAGTATAATGTCCTGTCATCTAGATGCGTATTTTTTCTAGTAAAAGCAATTTTAATTGAAGAAGTGAATTTTGGGAACATTTTATATGCTATGGTTACCTTTTTGATACTATCATGTTTACTATACGGTAATTATGTGGCGTTTATACTATCTTGTAGTGGAAAAGTGTCTACTGAAATCAGGATTTTGGATTGGTCTATTTCACAACAGTGGCTATAAATGTAAATGACGACCTTACAAAAGTCGCTGTAATATTACAAACCTTAGCACAATCCAACTTCTGTTTGAAAGTCAGAGGTTTAACTATTACAGCCTCTGTCACACCAGATCTGCCATTACGACCTTAGCGGTTCACCCCGACCATTTGCTCGATATAAGATTATAATCATAAATGAAGTAGGACACTTCACGATAGCCAACGGTAAACTGGGATCGCCAAGTTCTAACCAGTCTCGGGGCAAATCCCTACTTTTTAACCTATTCATCTTTAAAACTATATATATAACGTTTAAAATTTGATAACGTTTAATTGGAATGGAGTACGACTTTAAAGAAGAGTAAAAACTATATTTAAAACTTTGGACGATATTTCAACCGGGCCGGTTTCTTATTTTCAGTATTTCGGCCTTACCCAGGCGATTTGCTTGGAACTTTGGAGAGCGCCCGTCCATCGGCGATAAATCACTCACGAAATAGCGGTTCCCATAACTTTTCAAAACCTGGAAGGGAACCCCGTTCAAAGCTTCGCTTGTAATATGTGTTCACAGTTTCACAGTTGTCATATGCCCAAATTTACAGTTAGACACTTTTCTTTTACTCTCTGCTGACTTACCACGAAGGTAAAGCATGACCTAGAAGAATCAATGAAGAATCTATCAAGAGTGAAGAAGTAAAATTTTTTAAAACTTACATTTCAAAGGATAAAACAAGGAAAACTTTGAATTGTAACTGACATCATTACATGTTTTAACTAACTCTGCTTACGGTGTGGTGCGGAGGGATGGGTGGAGGGGAGGGCAGTTAGAATAAAACCATATCTGGGGTAGGTAGATAAGAGGCCGGATTTCATCCCTTGCGTCTGACCATCTGTCAATTATCATCCTGTCGTTGCTGCTCTGCATTTAACCCTTGTAGTACGGTGTTTTATACTTTAGGTTGGTTCACGTCACCTATCAAAAATAGGCCTGGCCTACATGTGGTAAAATGTGTCAGGTTTTCCTGCATTTTGAACGTAGCTCAACAACTTCCACGATTGCAATGATTTTCAGGTGAAATCAACCGGGGTACTCAGAGAGGCCACGCAAAGAGGTCCAACGCTCAACGAGAAAAAATATCGTTTTCCACTGTAACGTTGTATAGGGTTTTTGTATTTAGACGTTTTCTAAACAAGGTTCAAAACAAACCATCGACGAGATTCACTGTAAAGTGATCAACGTCCAAAGCATTTAATGCGTGTTCAAACGGGCTTGTTGAATAAATATACACATATAATTAAGTATTAAACATAAGTGTCTAAAACATGTTCATCGGCATGTACTTTGATGTTATAATCTATCTGATAATATTTGATGCATGAAGGTGTTTATCAATTAAACATCGAAGTTTACAGAGCAGGAAAGTATATAAAGTAAGAAATTATTGCGGATTCATGTGAAAAGAAGCGGTCACTAGTTTTCAAGGATGACGGAAAGACTCAAGGGCGATTAAATGAAATCCGCATCCAGACCGTGTACTGTGGACCATATACTAGCCAAAACATTATTGTTAATCAAAACATACATCTAAGTTGCGCTTTGAATGCAACTGTTCATACACACAACGTGACGATCTATGACTAGTATTACCAAAATATTACAGGAAAGCACCGAAGCCATCTATTATTAGTGCTACCTAAACACTAAAGGAAGGCACAGGAGCCATCTAATATGAGTGCTACTTGAACACTACAAGACAGCACTGCAGTCATCTATAATTGGTATTACCTAAACACTACATGAAAGCGCAGAAGCCATCTATTGTTAGTATAACCTAAACACTACAGAAAAGCATAGGAGCCCTCTATTATCAGTATTACCTAAAAACTACAGGAAAGCGCAGGAGCCATCTATTATCAGCTGTACCTAAACACTACGGGAAAGCATAAAGAAATTAATACTGGTAGAAATGATCTGTTTTGTGATATCGACGCTCATACGTTGAGTCGAATTCATCTAGTCGAATGGAAATAGGACATGTCTTATTTCATGCGATTGTATTTATTGGACAACTAAAACCGACATTCGACTTATGTAACAGACTTGTCCTATTTTCAATGCAACTGTCGAATGGGGGAGTTGAATCCGAACTCTTTTGTTACTAAAGGTAAGAAAGGTCATAGTACTGCGTCGTGTGGCATGTCAAAAATGTTAGGCAGCTTTTGTTGACATTAATTTATAGCCGTAGTTTCGTCGTGTGCCCGGAGGCAAAGATGACACATATTTCCTTCAGGAATTTCCTAATTTTCTCCATTGTTCTTTTCCTCTAAATAACTTTTTGCGAACATTTTCTCAGACGCCCATGCTATAGGCCTAATACTTGTAAATGCAGTCAAAAGCAGTTGCCTAAGATATTTGACAAGTCACATACTACAACAGGACTTTTTTACTTTCAGTGATAAAAGAGTTCGATTCGGCCCTATTCGTCGATTCGGTACCCGCGGCCGTAGGCATGAAGGAGATTTTACGACTTCCCCCATTGCTAAGTTAGCTAGTTGTCACTTAGACATCTCTTTCTTTTACCCAGCACTTTATCGAGTAACAAACTACCTACTGAATGACATTAGCTTCTATCAGACGATTGCCTTTGGCTTGTCAAGGTGACCTAGTGAATGCTACCAACAGCCCGTTTCAAGTGACGCCAAAGAACAATTGCATATTGATGAGGTTTTCTCGGCCAAGGGGTAAGACCTTACCATCCGATACACACATGAGGTAAATTGTGCCGGCTCACGAAAAATAATGACAAAAGCGGAAAGGTTGGTGCAAACTTAGGCTGAAAGGCTTTCCATTTGCAGATATGATAGAAACTGAAAGGGTGTTTTGATGTTCACGTATACGTCGTCAAAAACTGGCAACCTGGATGTTTGTGAACATCGAAAATGAACGTTTTCCGGTGTGTGGTCAATGGTCACCATGTTTAGGATTGTGTTAAATAGGCCGAAGCATGTGAACACTATTACATATTTTCATATTTTCCCAAAAAATGCTTATTAGACAACTGTACTGTTTAATGAAAGTATTTATATTCATAATATAATTATTTACCATCTGAACGTGTCGCGTGTCGTCAATAAATCTCTTTCATAACGTTTATGAATCGGCACTAGGACGTTTTTACCAGGAGTAACAGAAATGTGCTTATTTTCCCGTTTATAAACTAAACACCAACTATCAGTGTGTATCCGCTTATAACTGGCAGCATACAGTCATGATGCATCGCTGAACCAGGTGATTCTGGTCAGATTCTGGTTTGGCTGCGTGCGGGTAGCAAAATTTGATTGCCAATGATTAATGTTGCGACATGTCCTTGGGAGCGGAAGGCGGGGGAGGGGGATAATTTGACGACAGCGGCCAGCATTCTTTGGGTGGAAACGAGTTGTTTTTGATTGCTGTGAGCGACGTAAACAAAACGTAACATGCCGTGTTTACCAGCATGCGGAAAAAGCAAATGCCATCCACGTGGTCTAGCAC
Organism: Acanthopleura granulata; assembly: GCA_016165875.1. Taxonomy (NCBI): domain Eukaryota; kingdom Metazoa; phylum Mollusca; class Polyplacophora; order Chitonida; family Chitonidae; genus Acanthopleura; species Acanthopleura granulata. The sequence goes on along the minus strand of JABBOT010000019.1, from coordinate 1,483,051 downwards.
TTGATTAGTGAATTGTTTTTGTCAAACGATATATAGTACACATGTCCAAAATTTGATCTACCGACATACAGAACTTTTCGCAGCTGTGCTGTGGGCAAAAGTTTTTCGACAATTATGTAACGCTAACAAATTCAAGTTATTCAAGTCATGAATTATAAACAGGCAATTGCCACCTTATCAAAGACAGCGTATATATATGTGCACTGTGTATACGCATATGAGGGAGCGGATCGTGGAGAAAGTGGTTAGAGGCGCTCGTATTTCAGTTAAAATGGCGCACAAGTTTAAATAACGGCCGTGGACAGGGGTTCTTATATTATCCCCACTGTTAGTGAGGCCTTGGTAAGAATATTCGGTCGATGACGCTCACGTGACCGTTTTCGCAGTCTAACCTTCGTCGACGACCAGTTGTCTTCAGTCAGTATCTACGTCACACGTTGAAAAGTTCTCCAGTGGTTTACCAAAGGTCGGTGGTTTATACGCCGGACATTCCGCGGTTTCTTCCAGCCGCAAAACTGACAGCCATCGTATAAGTGAAAAATTCTTCAACGTGGCCTTGAACGGCAACAAAATAAAATAAATACATATTTACGTATGAACCGTCATTACATCGGATAAGTGTGAGAGTCTAGAGTTCAGTTTTATCAATATTCAAATAAATGATCAAACATACACATATGAGAGGATGTTCAGCTCTTTTTTCAGTCACACGATTTCTCACCGGGATAGACAAGGCAAAGAAGCTTGGACTGGACAAGTTTTCAAATCATGCCCACATTTCGTTGTCTGTTCGCCGGGACTTCCAAAACCAATTACTACATAAACTTGTTTAGACACCACATTTAAGCTTGAAAAAAATACCGCTGTCGCGTTGAAGGCCTGTATGAAGACATCTAAGCCCTCTGAAATTTGAAAGAAATTCACGTTCTCTACAATAATAGTTCCCACCTTGAAGAGGGTTTCCGGCAGTCCTACGGGAACGACATCCGCCTTTCCAGATGATTATTTGCGCCTATTTTCAGTTGACCATATTTTATAAGTATCTTAAAACGAAATTTCCTCGTGAAAACCGATTGCCATTAAGTTCAAATTCAGCTAGCTCTATTTGCTTAGAACGGCAAAGTTGTCTACCTATGAAAGAACGCTCGTGATCAGGGGATTTTTTTTAAGAAATATATGCCCAGCTCAACAGCACTGACTGACAAGAATAGCAGTTCGCCTGAAGGCCTTCATGTATCTCTGTAAGGGTAAAAAACAAGGAAGAGTCCATACGTTTGAGATATTCATCTAGGCCATAATTCGCCTAGGGCGTGGAACAATTGGAAATATCAGCAAACTTTTCATTAATTGAATATAGCAGGTGACCTAATAGTATATGCTCTATTTTGTCAAATGAATGTGTGCATGATGTCTTGCTCCTGAAACTGACTCTAGCGGTAAACGGTTTTAGCATCGTCAAAGACAATTATATCTTGTTTACCGTTAAAGCTATAAACAACAAGCTAAATAACCACAATATTCACACAAACGGACAGCATCAATCACAAAATATCTTTTTTTAGGTAATAGGAATAGATCTGGTCGCCAACATTCGTCACAAGTGACTGTTTCAAACTGTTGCCGAATATTTTTCTACACCTGACTTTTTCTAGCTTCTGCCGAATATTTCTTACACATGATTGCTTCAAGCTTCTGCCGAATATTTACTACAAGTGACTGTTTCAAATATTTATTACATTGTATGCTTGTTTCAAGCTACTTAAAAACATTTGTTGCACATGTATTGCTTTAAAATGCTGGTTCGACCGGAAGTGGTGCCAATATTTCCAAAGTTTCGTTAAGCCCAAACCAATTAGACATTCATTCGTTCAGTCAGTCCTTCAAACTACTGGCAAACATTACTACACGTGTTTATTTCAAATTGATGCCATATTCGTTATTATTTCATAATTACACAGAATTACCTTAAGATTATTTCACATCGTTATTTCTAACTACTGGTAACATTTATAACACAATATTACCTCCCTATTACATCAGTAGAGTTTATACACATAAAGCCCTCTTTCTCTCAAACTAAACATCAGATTTTATTACACAGCTATGAGATTTTTGCCATTAATTACATTCAATTATACTTTTGCGACGTTTTTTGTGTGCTTGCTTTGCATTCGTATCGTTTAGTTGATATCATGTTCTCAATTCTTTGTCTTTACCACGCTCTAACAACTGTCGCAACTTTTTCTTTATTGAGCTTATATGTTTTTAGCATCTTTTTGTTTACTATGGTTTGACAACTATGCTTTCAAGTTTGTCACAGCTTTTTGGTTTCTGTGATTTCTTAGCTGTCCCAACTTTTTGTTTGCCATGTTTTCAGTGCTGTTGTAACATTTTGCTGACAATGCTTTAACGATTACACAACATTTTGTTTACTATGCGTTCAATACTGTGGCAACATTTTCCTTGCTCTGCTTTCATAACTGTAGCAACTTTTCGTTTACTATCCTTTCATGACTGTGGCAATTTCTGTTAGGCTTTCATGATAGACGCAACTTTTTTGTTTACTATCTCTTCATTTTTGTTGCAACCTCATTCCTCCTTACCACGTTTTCACGACTGTCGTAACATTTCGTTTACTGTCGCAAATTCTTCAAGGAGGGGAAATTAATAACTGTCTCACCTGTTTCGACATTGTGGCACATGCCGTGAACATCGGGTGGTGACAGCGTGTCCACGCAAATACAGCTCGACTCGCCGCCAAGATCAAAGCATTCCGCTTCCCCGCAATCCAGGTAGTCACAGGTGAGATAGTCAGAGTTCATGAAATCGTCTTCAACAATCATAATTTTACTTCCGCTTTGCGTTCCTGAAGGTGTTTCCTCGGCGTTATGCGCGAAAACTGTCAGAAAAGCAACAACAACAGCTCAAACTGTCCAGGAAAGCAGGCCGGAAAGTGAGTTGAATGCGATTTAGAGAGGATTTCCGACTCTAACCGTCGTTGGGAGCAAAAAATGGCCAAATGGTGGGGGCATGCCATTGTGTATGGTCTATATACGAGATGTGGAGAGTGTTAGAGGCGTGGGTGGGGGGTAAGGTGGTGTGTTATATGTGTAGTTGAACAGCAGTGCAAAGCCGGCGTCATACCGCTCACTCTGGGCTTCCCACCCCCGCTTTGCTGGCGGTCGCATCGAAAAATCAATATAGCCGGATAGCATGTGAGAGTGAGAGCGAGTGAGCAGGGGCCGCGTTTCAAGGATTCCCAGCTACAATGCGCCGGTAGTCAACGCGATAACGACATTTACCGGCATCGAAGTGATGAGACTTTATATAAGAAAAAGCGCGCCGGCAGATTCTCTCGTCAGACGACCATGTCGATTTCTGCGCGAGATTTTCCTGGCCACGTGTACTCTCGCGGGAATTAGATAGCACCCGTGACTGGCACTGAGGACGCTGTTTTGTGATGAAGAACAAACAGACGGCCGCGTGGCAGATAACGGCAAATCACCCGATCGATTTCGAGTCCAATTTGATAAAAAGTTTCCTTAATTGAAAACTGAGTTATCACAGTCGTTAAAGCCTTTATGGGCAATTGCTGTCTTGTCTCCAAACTGATACAATGAAGGGGAGAGAGTGCAGAAGGACAAGACAAATTAAGAAAACAGTAAGCATAGAAACAGCACGTATCATTAGCTCGAGTACATTTACCACCTGTGCTTGAATTACAACAACCCATATCTCCTTCCAGAAGAATATTACCTCCACATTTTCTTTCATTTACTGTCATGGCTGCAAACAACATATTTTATTACGTAGTAGTGTGTAGGCGGACAGAGAGCGAATCTTTGGAATCGAGTTAGAAAACACACTAAGCCATGGGAAACTGTCAATAAAATATTTTTGTTTCTTTTTTTGTCGCAGCTCAGGGAAACATTTCACCATTATTATGACCAAATCACGACCATCACTTTATACAGATTACCAGAGTGGGCTAGCACAGCGTAATGACCCAGGAGTCACCAATGCGGTAGCTGTGAGTTCAAGACCAGCTCACGCTTGTCTTCCTCTCCAGGTCTGCCAGTGACCTGCCGGTAGACGTGGCTTTAAGCCCGGCTCTGCCCGGTTTTGTCCCACCATTGGGAGAAGCCCAGCAATCGACACACGGAGGAACCTGGCCATCACCACACGGAAAAGCCCAGCATCGCCACACGGAGAAACTCAGCCATCCCCACACGGAAATACCTGGTCATCGCCACACGGAAAAGATCAGCATCGTCATATAGAGAAACTCAGCCATCACCGCACGGAGAAACCCAGTCATCGCTACAAGGAGAAACTTGACCATCGTCATATGGAAAAAAACAGCATCGCCAAATGGAGAAACCCAGCATCGCCATATAGAGAAACTCGGCATCGCCATATGGCGATACCTGGCTATCGCCATATAGAGACACCTGGCTATCGCCATACGGAGAAACAAGGAATCCTATTTTCAGCAAACGCACCGACATAAGTCGGTGTTTGTTTGTTTTTGTTTTGGAGCTTTTGCTGTTTCCTTAACTGTTTCAGTGACGCCACTTTCGCGTGCAAAGCAAACGTCACGTAACGTCAAACCCATGGCCCCGCCATAGTGGAAGTCTTGTTTTCGAAATAAAACACTAATTCGATTTTGTATCCATGATTTCGGCTCACAAGAGAACGGTGGGGGTCGGGTAGGGATTGGCTGTATCTCTGCAGTGTGCTGAAGTATTACCAGGTAATTTTACAGGTAAAAACTATAAGAAATAATGGTTGAAATAAAGTCAATTACTTGGCGCTACAATTAAACAGAGAAAAATATTATCCAATGAACAAGTGCTCCCTACACCCCGTTTCTATGGCGATAAGAAGCTAGTACCTGCATCGCAGCTGGTTTGTTTTGAGAAAATCGTTGTCAACCTATGATGATATTTGTAGATATTGTATACCAGGCATTTGGACATTTTGGTCAACAAAAATTACAGTTTAAGGTGGTTTTTCTTTGTGAAATTACTACATACATAGTAAGGCTATTCTTTAGTGGTTTTATACCTACAGGGTAGGTTGAGCCATAATGAGGCCAATGCACATGCAAGCAACACGGCCCATCTATAAAGATCTACAACGATAAATTCATCACAGACTTTTTAACTACAAAGGACGACTTAATTCTTAGTTTACTTGTATATTTGTTTAGTCTATGCATTATATTGACAACTTAACGACATGTCTTTGTAGAAATGATCTACCGCTAACTATACAATTATCGTTTAGGGCAGTTATAGTTTGCGTTATAGTTTGCCCACTAGGGAATATGTATATACATACATACATACATACATACATACACACACACACACACACACACACACACACACACACACACATATATATATATATATATATATATATATATATATATATATGTAGCGAAATTGAAAATCACTTTGTCATAAGGTAATGCAAATGAACGTGAGCATTCGCTTTTGCCTCTGTGACCATTACCCACAATAAACAAACAGAGGTCAAAGCAATTAATTATTTGCGTTAAGGTGCCATAGGCAAAGATAAACTTTTGTCAGTAACACAAACACATTACATTTGATATAGGCATTTGACCGATTAAGAGCTTGGGGCGTAGATGGCCATATAGGTTAATAGTGTCCATGTAGTACAGCGAAGTCTAGCACCATTGATTTGTTGATTGATGGGTTTCGAGCGGGTTTTTCATTTAAATGATAACAATTTTTGATAATACATATTATACAGTGAGGAATAACATCAAGGAAAACGGGCCTTTAATATTGTATATATCAGGCAGTAACGCCAATTATATATTTATTTATTAGAATGGTGTTTCCCGCCTTATACTCCACAGGGGGCAACATTATGGTGGCAGGTAACCCACGACCATCCGCAGGTTGCTGGCAGATCTTTCCACATACGATGGCGCAGGAAGCCAGCATGAGCTGGACTTAACTCACAACAACCACATTACGTAGAGGTGAATGTCCGAGTAGCGCTTCATTCCTTAAAAATAATGGATTAGAGGCCCCAAAGAGGGCGTTACGCGGATATTCCACTACTTTAAAACCAAAACCTCTCGCAATCGTGTGTTTACATGGCTAAAATCACATTTGTGCCGTTAGGTCTGCATGCTACACGACACAGATTTGGTTCTTAGTGGCACAGTCCACTGTTGTCTGTAAGCAATCGTAGAATATCACTTTACTGATCGGGTTCCATTCCAGCTCTTTTTGTGAGGGTTCTTTGTCCGGATAACTCCGGGTAACTCAGTGGGATAAACAAATGCCTACGACTATCGGGTTCACGGGATCGAAAACCATACTCAACCCTCCACACATATAAATAAGTTCCTGCCATCACCTGGATACTTGCCCTAGGCATTCCAGACGTGTGCCAATCGCTCCATTCGTTGAAAGTCATGTGGCGATATAACAACCTAAATGGCGGCGAAAGTATTTTAGACTAAATTAACTTGTTTCTGTTTTTAGCATGAAAAAAAGAACATTTCATTTCATTTCTGCACAGAGGAGGGGCGATTTTCCCCCTGGTTGCATCAAAAGTTGTCCTTTTTACAGCGCGTGACTTACTAATATGTACACAATGCCGGTGGAAGGCAAGAGGTATAACCGATCACAAACAGCCATGTGAGCTTTGATGATCGCTTAATCCTCGTTAGCAAGGTCCACCAAACAGCGACACCGGCGCACCAACAGAAGGTGGAAAGAAAACGCTTATACTGGATATCGTCACACTAACAGAAGGTGGGGAGAGAATGCCTATACCATAGAGCGTCCCACCAACAGAAGATGGGCAGAGAAGCCTATATTAGACAGCGTGACACCAACAGAGGGTGGGGAGATAAAAGCTATATTAGACAGCGTGACACCAACATAAGGTGGGGAGAGAACGCCTATACCATAGAGCGTCCAGCCAACAGAGGGTGCTTAGAGAACGCATATATTGGAAAGGGTGACACCAACAGAAGGTGGGGAGGGAACGCCTATAGTGGAGAGCGTGACACTAAGAGAGTGTGGGGAGGAAACGTCCAAAAACCTCCGGTATATTCTCTAAGAAAGAAGTCGAATTTCTCCCTATGATGCTGTATTGTCCTAGATAATCACGTGCCCTAAACTCTCACGTGCATGTCTATTGCCTTGATTTATTTACTTTATTTGATTGGTGTTTTACACCGTACTCACGAATAATCATCAAGAAGAATCATTTATACGACGGCGGCCAGTGTTAGGGTGGGAGGAAACCGGGCATAGCCCGGGGGAAACCCACGACCATCCACGGGTTGGATGGAAATTCACAAGTACAACCTTAGTGGAAACCAGCATGATCTGGACTTAAACTCAAAGCGACCTTATTGACACCCTAACCTCCGCGGGCACGGGGGCCCCACTAATTTTCCGTTACACATTAATGAAGCTGGCCTTGTCGACTTTGATTTTTGGATGTTGTTTTACTGGTTGACGGCCTGAAGTGCGATGTGAATACTTCGTTTAGTATGGATTTCTCACGACGAAGCGCTGATCTGTTGACAACCAGGTTAGGTGAACACTTACGTGTGCGCATGTCTTGTTTTATCGGAGGAATTATCATCTCGGTGGGTAATGCATGTTTACGTCTGTATCCGTGGGAGATAAGGTTGACACAAGCTGACCCTCTGTATCCACACCCACCCGCCACGCACAGCCCATCCCCACAACCTCACCCACACTCCCTCTGTATCCACACCCACCCGCCACGCACAGCCCATCCCCACAACCTCACCCACACTCCCTCTGTATCCACACCCACCTACCACGCACAGCCCATGTCCAAAACCACCCCTACATCCCCTCTGTATCCACACCCACCCGCCACGCACAGCCCATCCCCACAACCTCACCCACACTCCCTCTGTATCCACACCCACCCGCCACGCAGAGCCCATGTCCAAAACCACCCCTACATCCCCTCTGTATCCACACCCACCCGCCACGCACAGCCCATCCCCACAACCTCACCCACACTCCCTCTGTATCCACACCCACCCGCCACGCACAGCCCATCCCCACAACCTCACCCACACTCCCTCTGTATCCACACCCACCCGCCACGCAGAGCCCATGTCCAAAACCATCCCTACATCCCCTCTGTATCCACACCCACCCGCCACGCACAGCCCATCCCCAAAACCTCACCCACACTCCCTCTGTATCCACACCCACCCGCCACGCAGAGCCCATGTCCAAAACCACCCCTACACCCCCTCTGTATCCACACCCACCCGCCACGCACAGCCCATCCCCACAACCTCACCCACACTCCCTCTGTATCCACACCCACCCGCCACGCAGAGCCCATGTCCAAAACCATCCCTACATCCCCTCTGTATCCACACCCACCCGCCACGCACAGCCCATCCCCAAAACCTCACCCACACTCCCTCTGTATCCACACCCACCCACCACGTACAGCCTATCCCCACAACCTCACCCACACTCCCTCTGTATCCACACCCACCCGCCACGCAGAGCCCATGTCCAAAACCACCCCTACACTCCCTCTGTATCCACACCCACCCACCACGTACAACCCATCCCCAAAACTTCACCAACATCCCTTGTGTATCCACACCCACTCACCACATACAACCCTCACATACACTCACCCAAAACCCCACCCACAACTGAAACGCAACTAACACTGCACCCACCCAACAATGAGTTTTTGTTCTTGAGACACACCATCGATTTGGCCTATAAAACAGACCAAACAATCAGTGCATTAACTATTAATCCTGCAATTAAAGAAATTCTGAACAGCTATAGTTTTAATAGTTTTTGTTACTCACTGTAAGTTCATTTTTACACCGCCTTTACCTTTAAACAATGCTAGATTCCATCTCTCCATGAAGAAAGTTTCCAGGGTTCAAACCACTTTTCTAATAATAATAACAATAACAATAACAACAACAACAGCAACAACAACAACAATAATAACAACAACAATAATAATAATAATAATAATAATATTATTATTATTATTATTATTATTATTATTATTATTATTATTATTATTATTAATAATAATAATAAGAAGAAGAAGAAGAAGAAGAAGAAGAAGAATAATTATTATTATTATTACCATTCCAAATCAATGCCATCACAGATTAACTAGCGATTCAGTGCGTGGCAGATTAACTTTCTTTTTCGAGTGTTGCATCTTCTGTCTCGTCTCAATTGTGTTGAAAATATATGGCCTGATGGTACCCCACTGGGGACAGAACGGCTATTGATTTAGGAGGGGCACACCTTGCAAATACCACGATGGGCTTCCGGGACGATTAGAATGGATTCGCACCTGAGACAGCTTCTTTCAATAAAACTGTTTTTGTTTATAACGAATGGTGTGTTGTGTTTTAATCATGGGTGAGAGCGACGTTTGGAGCGTAAACATATGATAATCATATTTTCAGACCAACGACAATTTTTTTGTGCAAAACAAAAGCATTTTCAAAATTCTACAATTGTAGGTATTTATTCCAAAAGCACTGACCTGGATTTTGATAGCATTTATTTACTTTTTTGTTTGTTTGTTTATTTATTTTTATTTTTTATTTATTTATTTATATGTTTGTTTCTTTGTTTACACTTTACATAGTCCTTGGAACATTTCGCTTGCATAACAGATTTGTTTTACAAATCCACTCGTTACGACTTGTTTACAACATGAGTTCTCATGGAATATTCGTCTCATAGAATGCCCTGAGGACTAAGGCTGTCTTACAGACCATGCACATTCTGACCGCCTTCGCAAATGTGTGACATTCTCCCAGGAAAAGTTCTTTATTAGTAAATCTCGTTGATGTCATTTTGAAACTCAGGTATCCAAGAAAATCTACCCATGAGATCGAACTGATGCATCTTTACTAACAGGCTTTCGACTGTTGACATATCATTAATTCCTTACAAGCCTCCCCAGAGATCTCGCCAAATCTCACGAGACAAGGCTTATCCCTGGAAGAGGCAAATTAAAGGGATCATCTTGCGTTTGCCCTTAAACCCACCAGTGTGGGGGAGTGCAGTAATCTGTGTAGGAACGCAGGTAAACAGTCCATGGTAAAACTCACGGGTGCTATAGTAGGTGTCCTCCCCACGTACTTCCTACCGCCTGAAATATTCTTGAGTATGGCGTGAAACTCCAATCAAATAAATGAATAAATATAGTAACTGAAGTATCCAAATCACAACACAACCCGTGAACCAGTAAAACGATGCCAAAAGTAAAATTCTCAAAGACTAGTTTCATTAGAAAAATCAGCATTGCACAGTGTTATAAATACATATAAATTTACCTGTTTCCTGTTCAGGAGGTAACAGGTAATGAGTAGTTCCCAAGTGTTGTCAAATCCAGTCTTAGGTTTGCTATAAAGTTAGCAAATGTGTTCGTACAGAAAAGGGACAGATGACACCACCATTTGACAGCAGTTTCCAATTTCGATTAACTCGGTGTCTATATGACGTTAATTGCAATCGTGTTGCATGAAATCGGGACAATGTTATGGTTCGATTGGTGTTTTGGTCAATTGCAAAATCTGTTCATTTATATGTCTGTTGTGAAACTCAAAAGTTTTTCACTTGTACAGTGGAGATCACTTCTATAGATGGAGGAAACTGGTGTGTCGGGCGTATACCACTGACCTTTGGAAAAGTGTTGACGAACTTTCCTACATTTGGCCTACAGCTATGCACACCATACTCGGGTGGAAGACATGTCGCCTTCAACGCTGGGCACACGGCCATACCAGCGTTGCCGTAAGCTCACTGTCACAAAGGTGATCGGTGAACACCAACATGCTCAATGCCAAAAGCTAGTGGAGAGTCGGAAGTGCATGTCAGAGTGGTAAAAGGTATCTCAGTATCAACAGCCAAAGAGGTTCTGACATGGCAATGGAAAGGTACTTTGCACCTTCGCCAGCTTAATTATGGGACTTGGAGATAACACGCAGTCGACCACGTGCGTCTGGCAGTCTGTGCAGTCTTATCTAATGTTCATTGAAGACAACTTGTTTAAAAACAAAGAGGACAGCTTTAAACGGAAGTGAAGAAATGAAGACATAAATGACAGCCTGAACAAAATGCGTGAAATTCGCTCAGTTTTATACACATAATGGCGGACCTCCGTTTGTATATTCATTTGTATGAATACTGTCCCAAAGGAAAATAAGTAAAAGGTATCCAATTCTGTTGGAAATTATGAGGTATAGCAACTAGAAGATTTTTAATCCTTTTCTGAGCTAACACTTTGAGCAGTTTGGTAGCTCTTTCACACAGTTGTGGTGCAAATCATTCTTCCGCAGTCGTGTAAGTGAAATGTTCTTGAGAACGGCATAAAACACCAATGAAATTAATCAATACATCAAGTCATTATTTTAAAGTAAGCATCACAAACGACATGTACAAAGGATAACACAGTAATATAGAGGGTGGTTGACAAAGAATTAACCCCCCTGGATTACTTTATAGGCATACGGATGGCTGTGTTTTGGGTTGAATAGAATGTCCTGAGGTTTGAAAATTGCATTTGGTTCACGTTTTCCGTGCAAGAGGCAGTTGGTAAGCGAATGTTGTTGTAAAGGACAAAAGAAACGTGGATAATGTCTCACATATATGGCAATAAAACAGCGAGCAATGAGAATTATAGGCCTGCAGCTCCAGTGTTCCAGATGCATATCTCTTCCGGTAGGATGAGCACACTGACATGCGCAGCTGGGAAATTTCCTGCGTGGGTGAAGTTAATAGCCCGGATATAAAGCGAGGTAGATTTCGGTCCTCTCTCGATGCCGAGCAAATGGGAGAATATCATAGTTCTATACTGCCTGCGTGGCCTTTTCACATGTGCTATTTGGCGATAGGTTATGGTCGAAATCTAATGACTCACGCTTGAGCTGCGTGGTCTGTTTTTAGACAAACCTTTGACGCGCAGGAACAATTCAGAGGGTGTCTCTGTAGTTGTATACATAGAACACTTGTGCTTCCACCGATTAGCCAAATTACGTGTGTCTCGTCAGCAAAATGCCGTTTACTGACACATTCTCTCTAGTTTTCGCGGATTTCTGTTCTCGCTTCACAACCCTTCCTTTTTTTTCTATCCAGCGCAGTACAAACGAGACTGATCAGCCAAGAAAGAAAATCAAAGAGGAAATTATTTAGGCGTTAATCCAGTCGGTCGTGAAGGCCCATTATCTTGGAATTAGAAAATGTCGGAAACTGGGTCAAGTAAACCCCCTGACGATTCTCGCCTGATGGCAAATTATCACCTCAATACAAATGGACAGTTGCTTTTTCCCCTCTCTTCCGGATAAACTGTATAGAATTGGTTCGGAAAAGTTAGTGTTAAAAAAATGCTTGCCACCTAATTTAATTCTAAGGTGGTTGTTATACGTCTTTCCCCACCTTCCCCATAACATATTCTAGAAGTACTGAGGACAGGGTTGATGGTTCAAATCCAGCTATGGTCAACTTTATCTACCACGCTCTTCGGGATAAACCCTTAAAAACATGCTTTTCACCGAACTTATTTCTAGAGTGGTTGTTAAAAGTCTGTTCCATGTATCCTTTAGTATATAACGGCACCAGAAGTCCCGAGGACAGTCTCTGGTTCAAATCCCGCTGTGGTCGATTTTATAAACTGATTTCCATATATATATATATAGGCACTCTGTGATAAAAAAAAAATGCGTATATATACGATTCAAGAGGAGAGCTTGCAAAGCTCGAACGGGGTTACTCAGGCAAAAGCCCGACAGATAAAAAGACAAGTCAGAATTTATGTGCAATCAACAACCAAATCATACATCTCCTACCTATATACACGTCACAGAAAGATTTACACCAAATAACTTAACATCACATATCTAAAATACTTACACCGCCGTCGTAGAAGTGAAATATTCTTGTGTACAGCGTAAAACACCAAACAAATAAATAATTGAAACACTTACATCTGCATATGGGTTTATATTTACACATATATATATATCTTGTTCAGTCCTTGTAATTTTGTATTCTGTTAAATTCTTGTTCTGTGACACCTTGGGCATAATACTGATGTGTTTCTTGTATTGTAGGCGGAGTAGCCCAACTTGTGGCCATTGGCTGTTGGAAACCCTCCTAGCATAAATAATAAATTAAAATTAACGAGGGCTTTTGGAAGCAGATCATCGCGATCCCTCTTCTGAAATGACTTTGGTCAGATTTTTTGGCGTGTTTTCTTTTAAATTTTGGGATCCAAATGTAATCAGCTATCAAATCAAGTTTCAAATGTTGACCCTAAGAGTTTCAAAGACAGGCGTTATGAAACTGATTCCAACTCGCGCATCGAAAGTCTGATTTACAGAAAAGGCACCAAGGGCAGGTTGCAAAAGCTGTATACGACTTAAAAAGTCAAAATTTAAAAGATGGTCAAAATGTTTAGTTCTAGGTAATTGGCTCTTGGCTTGCTGTTGACATTTTGACACATTTGTCTGGCGATACAACATTTATACGAAGGGATCAAAATTTCCTAGAGCCGCAAAACACAGTCTGTGTAATTGTATTTCATGTTTTGGTCAAAGTCATGCTGACATGGCTTTGTGGTATCGCCTCAGGGTTTCTGTCTCCAATCTAAATATCTGCATGACACATGCGCAGGGCTGTACAATCAGTCATCCCATAAAAGTGAAAGGATATGAAAGGCAGCGCGTGGGTGGACAACATTAATTTATGTCCTGATGTGTATTTAGATTCATGTCCCCGAGAAATGTAATCGAAGCCTCGAGCTAAACTTCACCGGTTTAATTACTTTACATCAGCAATTACCCCTACGATTAATCAAGTCTTAACATCAATTCCGATTGCAATATGCACCTTCTCATATAACATATGGCCTTTCGCCATCTGCATCATGGGTGGTAAAGGATCTCTGGTTAAACTCCGTCAGAAACCTAGGTTAAGATTGTACGCCTGGCAAGCGGAAGAGCGGAAAATGATTAATTTTCAAAGCAGTTTAGTAAAAATATCTCTTACGGGCGTTAAGCAGATCTTGTAGCAACTGTGTGTGCTATACGCTATTAAAAGGACTTGGTCGAAACTATAAAAAAAAAATAACCAAGAAAACTTGGTACAAATGTGACCGACCAAAAATGTTTGGGCCGCTTTCTCTACTAAGATATTTTTTGGCCAAATCGACAGGTTTAAATTAGACCCGGTGTCATTTCTGGTGTCTTCGACATGGTGTTACTCTAAGGAAGAGCTTTGAGTACGATCCTTTTTGCACAGATTATACTGCACTTCTAAAGAAACATCCAGTATTATTTACACATGATCTTGGTCACGGAAGTCTGATGCTGGTACATTTTACTTTGAATGAAGGGAAATTTTTATTTCCCATCCCATTATTTCTGGTTAGCACATATTGATATGCCTTTACTATTTCCATCAGCCATTTTATTTATTAACATCGAACATTGAAAGAAAAGGTAACACATTGAAAGATCAATGAAGGCAGCAATATCTGAACATAGTAATCTGAACAGAATAGGAAAACAAAGTTATGAAAAGGACTATTTCAGCTTTGAAACGCAACAAAATACATAACTCTAAAATGAATAGCGCAATTATAAGAAGAAAACAATGAGTAAAATGTTTAAAATTAACCTTGAATATAACGGCAATATTTCTCATAGAACAGCGAACGTCTGAAGTAAAGTGTTTCAAAGTCGATGAAAATGCCAGGATAATCTTCACAACGTGCGCAGTTCATTAGGGTCCAGTAAAGGGTCCATTAGGGTCTCACAGACTGCGGTTACGCGGAGCGACGCTGGCATGATTGACAGTAGCCAAGCCATCTTTTGGCACGAGCCACACCGCCTGCGTTTACCTAGCAACTTTATTGTAACCGTGAGATTGGTAATTTAACCAAAATTTTTTAGAAATTGCGCAGAAATTATCTGTAATCAATAATGGCACATAAGCAATAAATCAGAGCGACTTATTTCAGAAGTGTTTTGATGAATATGCTTTCAAGAATTACTGTCTGTTAGCCTATACTTTTTTTCACCAAGCTGTGTCTAAAGTTCGGTCAAAAGAAAAGACGTTGAAAAAAAAGGCGTTATGAAGGTAAAGAGGTAGAACTGGAAATCGTCGCATCTGATCATGTGATATAACTTTAAAAAGTGAACTGCTCCGATTCTGTTTTTCATTTTATTTAACTGAAAGATATATCTGTTATCTGTAAAAAAAATGACGGAAACAAAACACATCTGCTGAGTATTTTACTTGTAGAAAATAGAAATATATGTAGAAACTCCAAATGTTCCGCGAAGAAAATCGCACATCGCCTGTTTGCCGTTGAATGGTGTTAGTGTGTCAAATATACGTGATGTAATTGTGGCGTTTTCAATTTCCAATGACAATTTTAAACCTGGTTAAAAGAAGTCTCCTCAAAATGGCTAGAGCATTATTTAGAGTGTTTCGGTTCGAAATGGTCACGTCCCATGGCAATTATCCATTTTCGTCGCATGGGGTCCGATGGGAAGACATCAAAGCTAATCCTATTGTAATTCGGTGAGTGATTAGCACACTGATTGCTGCCCAAAACGGCCTAACACCAGTATGACGTCGCACATACAATACTGGGACATAAAGGGCAGACAATCGTGTAGAGCATACCAAACTTTCACGCAACTGAGCTTATTGGTCTTGAAAACAACATATTGTTCTCAAACATCCGGCGATTCCATGTTTGAGATAAATTTAGGATATACTATGCTACTTTTACTATTATACCATTTTGGGGGAAAATTAATCAATCGGGACAGTTCACCTTTAAGTGGCATAAATCGTTATCGTACGTTTCTACCAAGCACAAAAGGTACCGAAAAGGAGGCGAAAAGAGCAAGGTCAGGGAAAGGTTTTAAGAGTTCTCTCATTCATCTATAACCATTACTAGATTTCCTCAACCATATTCTTTCTCAGGGCATGTCGCGGTTACTCAATTCAATGACCAGCAGGCCTATACAAACATCTTTGCCAACTCATCTTTGCTTTTCTTATGTTCTTATTTCATTGTGGTGGTGGTGGTGTGTGTGGGGGGGGGGGGGGTCATACCGTACCCAAGAATGTTTCTCTTATACGACGATGGAGAGCATTATGGTGGTAGGAAAGCGGTCACAACCATCGGCAGGTCGCTTGCAGATCTTCCCACGTAAGTCCTGAGGACACACCAGCCATAGCTGGACTTGAACTCAAAACCATACCGCACTGATGGGAGGCATTAGCACGCTAAACGCGAGGCCACATAGGCCACCTGCAGAAATTCATTTGCCTATATCGATACTAATTCTAAAATAAAACACCGCCACATCAACAACAACAACAATGATAATAATAATAATAATAAAAGTAACACAGGTAAAATTATTCGTCAATATATAAATGCAAAATTTCCGGGGAAATAGAAGTGGCTATATAGCGGAAAATGAAAAGCGAAAAATATAATAGAATAAAACAATACCGATAAGGTGAAAAAGAGCTGATGGTTTAGGTCACAAAGCGCTATATTCACAACTAAATGTCAACGGCGTAATTGTGACCGAGAAGAAAAAAAAATGCCGCAAAATCTTCTAACCTTTTAAAATTAATGAAAATGCCACCATAATCTAAACAATCTAAGAGTGTTTCTCTAAGGCGAATCCTGACACCAGGCGGCGCCCTCATCTGTCACTGATCGGTGATCGACTGCGCGGAGCGTTGCTGACATAATTGAGGGCTGCTTGACCATTTTTTGGCGCGAGCCAATCCGCCCACGCTGAACCCGTCATTTTATTGTAATTGTGACATTTATTATTCAACCACCTTCTTTCCGACAAAAAATGGGATAGGAATTATCTCTAATCCATACTGACACACACGGAAATAAATTAGAACGACTTATTTCAGAAGTGTTGGGGTTTACGCGGCCATTTTTAAAGAATTGGCTATTCCGAATCGGTGGTGCATCTAATAGGTTATATGTCGTTTTCCATTCCTCGAGAGCCTGATTTACACCACAACAATACATTTATACTATATGGGTTAGGATAAGTTACAAAAAATCCTGCTAATGGCTAAATCTCTAAGATGTCAGTAAAACATTAGCTATTGCGCCGAACACCTTCGCCCGTTTCTTTTCTGGACATGGTAAAGACTGGAGCGTAAAGTCACGGTTTCCTAAAGCAAGGACAGTTTGTTCAAGTTTCAATTTAAGAAGGGTATACTTTACACATCCACGGAAGTGTTCAGCTGTCTCTTAGATCAGACATACATCACAAAGATGTAAATTCATCTTATGAAGCCTGCCATGTAGTGGGTAAAACACAGACAACAGATTCACAACAGAGCATCGCCTTTTCGAGTTTCATAGCACTATTCAACCTCACTCCATAACTGAACATTCCTTAAAAACAAAATCTTCGCCTGTGTCCGTAAAATTTTTCCGGCGTGACGTCATAATGTTCCTTATCTGACGTCAAATCAGGAAGATGTGGCGTCGAGTAAGGTATTTATGCTGGGATGACAAGACCGTTTGAAAGGGCAGCGTCATTCATGGATGCACGTCAGCGATTGTTGACAAGTGTTCGACAAGCCACTCCAGGCAACGTGGAAAGCACTGAAAAGTTTTGTTTCTGTATTGTCCGAAGAGATCTTCTCCGAACGCTCTCCCTATCTCATTTCAACTTGCTTTCAAGATACAGAGGTTTTCACGCCAAAGTAGCTCTTTAATCGAACGAAGGGCACCCAGTGAATTTGAAAGCATCACCGACATGGTCGCAAATCTGTTATAAACGGTAAGGGAAGTAATACAGCGATAATTCATAGGAAAAACTATAAAGGTATCCCACAACCTCCGATACAATGAAGGCGGCAGAGCACCAGTTATAATGAATGAATGAATGATTATGGCTTAACGCCACATCGGCAATCTAGGGGTCGAAACCGACATTCGTATACCAGCCGTCAACCAAACTGGGTCAATACTCGCAAGATCAGTTTCCAAAACTTACAAATAACACATACCCCCAACGGACTAAGAAAATATATAAATATAAAATTAGGACGGATTAATGCAAAGAGAGGCAGTCAACAGTTTTCAGTGATGACGAAATGACGTAATCAATGTTCTAGGCGGATGAATAAAATCAGCATTCAAATCGTGTTTAATTTTAGTATATATGGTGTCGATAATCAACTATGTATCTCAGTTGCGCTTTGATTGCAACTGTTCATATATCCAACATGGCGATCACAATCAACACGATGAACTTTCGGCCCATATAGCTCCGGGATAAGCAGAATTAGACACAATTATAAAGTACTATCTCGGCCATAATGTGACGAGAACGCGTTGAAACCAGGTAGCCATCACACCAGTCTCGACATCTAGGAGCATCTGAACAATAACCACTCCAGTTGCATTTAATATAATCATTGAATGAAAAATTAATAAGCAATGCGCCATCACGAATCATTGAAGCCTTTCTTTAAACATGTCTGTTTGTCTTCACTTCTTTTCACCGGGTTGTTTCTAACGTTTGGCCAAACGGAAAGAGAATGAAAACAAAGCCGGAAACGAAGGTGAAAAGGGTAAAAAGAGTGGGATCCCATTCCGGCATCACGTTTAAGTTACATGATTCGTTATGGTATGTTTCTTACGAATTTAGGTAATGAAAGGAGGTGAAACGAACAAAATCATACAGAAACATAGCAAAAACAGATGACCAGCCAGGATGTGATAATTACCTCGGGTGCTGGAAGGCCTACTCACCTGTAACTATTATTAGATTTCCTCTAAGGCTTGCATGACCAAGCAGATTGGCTGATTTATCTATTTATCTGATTGGTCTTGTATCCAAGAATATTTTACTTATATGACGGCGGCCAGCATTATGTTTGGAGGAAACCGACGACCACCCGTGAAAGCGCACTAACTCCCTCGGCCATAGTGCCCCCAGACAAGAGTGTTGCGAAATAGCGTCTTATACATATACAACATTGCAGTTAGACAAAGAGTTTGTGACAAATACCCAGTTTCTCTCCAAGAAGAATATCGGTTCTCCTTGAAGGGGTAAGCCATTTGAAAGTCTCCGCCTTTCGCCCATCAGTGTCCTATATGCATTTGTGAGACAAAATGGCGGCACTCGGTATATGCCTGGACTGCCCAAAGCTGGACATAGAAAGTGGCAATGTGTAGAAAGGACTGTTTAAGTCGAGAAAGTCCCATTGTTGCTGTTGATTGGGATATCATTAATGGCAACTGCTAATGTGCATGGCTGCGAGATCCGAACTCTTTCAACTAATTCTAATACAGCGAAAACATTTTAGACTTACACAGAATTGGCCGCACTCAAATCGAGGCAGTTGTAAAGTTTCAAGTATTTGGATCAATGCGCATTTAGCTGCGCAAAGACGTCAGGTAAACATATGCTTATCCCCTCCCGTTTTTTTTTTTTTATCTCGGTCTGTTAGAAATCTACAAAATAATTATCATGAGCCTCCCACGATAGTTCTGGCCGCCGCCGTACAGGCCTAAGTGAAATATTCGTGAGTACGGCGGAAAACACCAATGAAATAAATAAATAAATAAATTTAAAGAAAACACTACATAACCTATTACCACCATCGCCATCGCCGTCATGACCCAACAAGGAACACACATGCCACTCTCGCCCTGCAATTTCGTCTTACATGAATTTCAGGTCCAGTCAACAGCGATCGATGGACATGCATTTCCTACACCGTGAAACCCTACCTATGAAAATTCTATCGAACAACGTGTGCACATATGCTTGGGTTTTACGTCCTATTCAACAATTTTTCAGTCATACGACGAGGAGTCATCATTAGAATGTAGCCATCATGTGTATATATTGTTCCTTCTTGTAGCCGGGTGCGTCTATGTCGCCACTCGAACATCATGCCAAAGACACCAGACATGACACCTCACGCGATCACATTATATTGACACCGGGCCGACCAGTTTTGTTTCCTTGTGCTAATCTTTCAGTGTTGAGCGCCAAACGAGGCGTCAACAAGTATTAATTAAGCCTGTGGTATGACCCGACTCGGGCTTGAACCTGGATCTCCCGACCACGAGGGGAACACTCTAACCGCTAGACCACGTAGGCGGTCTGTTGCATTTGTCGGACAATACCTGCATGGCCAGTTGTAAGTACCATTTGGTATCTTTGGTATCACCCAGCCCTGGATTTATCCCGGATCCCCGGACCCCGAAGCGGTCGCTCTGGCCACTAGGATACCGAGGTGGTCTTTCCAACAATGCCGGGGGCTGACACGTGAATACGACTTCGTCACGACATGCAAACCTCGCTGTAAAACATGATTTCGCGTCAAATTCTAATTTCTTGCCGCACGTTGGGCCATATCTTCGTTGCCGTCCAATAATATATAACATATGCATAGGCGTACATTGATTTATTTATTTATTTCATTGTTGTATTATGCCGCACTCAAGAATATTTCACTTCAACGACGGCGGCCCGCATTATGTTAGGAGAAAATCCACGTCCATCCGCAGGTTGCGGCAGACCTTCCCACGTATACTGCCGGAGAGGAAGCCAGCAGAGACCCGAACTACTTTCATATGCGGAAGGTCTGTCTGCTCTACGTATAGTTCTCACAATGTCGATCCAATATATTTATTATTTATATCTGATCGGGGCTTTGCGCTGTACTCAATAATGTTTTACTTTTACGACGGTGGCCAGTTATTATGGTGGGAGAAAACCGAGCAGAGCCCGAGGGACACTCACGACCATCCGCATGTTGCTGGCAGACCTTTCCACATACGGCCGGAGAGGTACATCCACTTCATTCATTATTCGATGGGGTTTTACGCCGTGCTCAAGAATATTTCATTATATCCACTTTAAGTTCATTTTAAGCTACATATAAAGAAAAAATTAACTGTGGAAGTTTTTCTTCTTCTTGGTAACCCCACATCTGCGCCCCGATGATCTCAACATGCCCTATTTACGGCTAGCTAAACGTTCACAGAAAGGTAAACGTTACGCGATCACCATCAATGCGATCGCTGCTAGCTTAAATCCAGCACACGCTAGTTTCCTCTCCGGCCATATGTGGAAAGCTCCGCCTTCAGCCTGCGAATAAGCGTGGGTTTCCTATCACCAAAATGCTAGTTGTCGTCGCATAAGTGAAATATTCTTAAGTACGGCGTAAAGCACCAATCAATAAATAAATAAACAAATGTTCACGAAAAAGCGAAACCCATTATACCGGATAAAGTGACGGATACGGCGAACTAACCGTAAACGTAGCGGGTCTCGGGTCATGAAATTGTGGATTTCCCTGGTTCTAACTACCCGTTGGGCTTTATATGCGGTAACAACAAGCGGTTGAAAAGGCTCCTACGTCCAGCCTTCACTGAAGATCACTTGTTTTCCACCAATACATGGCCTGCATATCTGAATTTAACTTGTGGGGAAGTTCGCCAATAACTTGACAAGGCCGGGGGCTTACGCCAGACCCTCCAGTTTCCTGCACCCACAAAACTAACTGCCATCACGCGTGGTGTGAAACATTTCTGGACATTGAGGTCAAGTAACCATCAAATAAACAAATAAAACTACAAGTACTGGTTTGAAATCTCTCCTTGTCCTCTGTCTGTTAGTGCATTTTCCCCTCTGGGTTTTGTCTGCTTTCACATGGCTGAGATTTTGTCCACACAGGGTGGGCTTCTCCTCATGCGGTCAGGGTCACGGGTAGTGTTTTGTTCATCTGGGTGGTGTTCTGTTCCT
This sequence comes from Acanthopleura granulata, assembly GCA_016165875.1. Taxonomy (NCBI): domain Eukaryota; kingdom Metazoa; phylum Mollusca; class Polyplacophora; order Chitonida; family Chitonidae; genus Acanthopleura; species Acanthopleura granulata. The sequence continues at coordinate 1,461,165 of JABBOT010000019.1, read as the reverse complement.
ATGGGTGGGGTTTTGTTCATCCGAGTAAGGATATGTTCGAATACTGGGGGGGGGGGGGGGGATTTTGTTCTTTTGGCAGGCTTTTATAATGTTCATACATTATGCACATTTCAAACGAAATATAGGACATTACCTACCCATTATTCTTTCAAAATGACAAAGTGGGATAAATCCAGTATGAAAAATAAAATATGCCTACATGTTATCGGAATCTTTGACATATCTGTTTATATTTCTTATATCTGCTTATATATCTGTCAGATATTTTACAATATCTGTTCAACTTACGCACATACACATTTGAAAAGAGGAATTAACCTATAAGGTGCCCCCCCCCCCCCAAAAGCTGAAAACAAAATCCATCTGACTTTCACTATAACATCACGTGTCATGTTTTGTTTTCGACCTTTTCTGGAAAAATGCTCTTTGCTGCTCTAATGCCTTGTGGTACATTGTCAGGTCAAGGTCACTGACGCACCGCATGACACGTGCGTGCAGGATTACGTTTGAATCTGCCGACTCCGGAAACTCAAGTTCTCCAATGAACTGCACCAGTTCTCCCACGCACGCGCCGAAAGGTTCCACAAGTCTCGTAGCCACGATGATGTCAGCTCTTGAACGAGGTTCATGGAGAACGGCATGCTGGGAATTATAATCGTAATGCGTCAGTCTGTGGAGGAAAAGACAGATACAGGAGATGACAATACATATTTATTTCTGATAAACATTGAGCCTCATGCAAGAAGAACTGTCTAACCTAAAACAGGGCATGAGTTCTTGCAAGTCTCTTCTTGAAGCCACAGCAGGCGTCTTTTGCATTTGGGTACCACAGCAGGCGTCTTTTGCATTTGGGTACAAAAAAAAAAAAAAAAAGAAATACATATCGTATCAACTCCTTTGGAGACCCCCTCCCCCATTTGTTTGCTTGTTAAAAAGTGATCAGTAATACTATATATAGATTTACCACTTCACAGAACCGCCTGGTCGGGGTACAGCGAAGACTTTAAAAATGGCACCAGTTGCTGCCTTGCTTGTCACTCAGCACTGGGAGCAAGGAAACGGGACCGGTCGGCCCATCTTCATGTTATCAAGTCAGACACTTCGCCTAGCGCTACCCTTTCTGCCTTGATTTAGGAGACAGAAATAATCGATCCACTCGACTCAATAGTTGATGAATGTTTATGTCAATGTATCACCCAATCAAATAGTAGTTCCTCTAAATGATTAAAAGCAAAGACGAAACATGTGTCCGCGCACACGGCTGATGGCAGGTAAAATCAAAAACAAAAGAACTTCCCACACCTGTAAAGATGAGGATAAAACCGGCATAAACAGACAGAAACTGCTGTCATATTAAGATGTGATGTCAAAATACTTCTTGGAGCGTTCAAATCATGGAGATAGAAAAGGATGAAATCTCTCGGTCATTTAACAAATCAGCCTTTGACCGAGGACATACGACCAGAGCTAGGCGGTCAGACTTACCCCAGCCTTTGTACTCTGAATTACCCCCTTTTTTAACCAAATTAAACGCAGTCAGATGTTTTGATTGTATGATGGACCTACTGATGACGTGGTTCACCACGCAGTGACGTCACACCTTTTATGTTTAGCTCTGAATAAAGATTATTTCATATGCGAAGGCGGCCATGCAGCATCATGGTGGGAGGAAACCGAGCAAAGCCCGAGGGAAACCCACGACCATCCGCGGGTTGCTGGCAGACCTTCCCGCGTACGGCCGGAAAGGAAGCCAGCCTGAGCTGCACTTCAGCTCACGGCGAATTAGCATCCAGCTGTTTCTTGGAACAAAATTCGGAGCGTCAAAAAGTGGTTTGGCCCCCAAATGTGTTTTTCTGATCAATGTTTTATACTGGCCTGCTGATAAAGTTTTGAACGCATAAAGGAACAATTTAGGTAACAGTAGTGAATTTAGGTAACAGTATTATTGGTATTAGCCCATCCAATTTTCAGCAATGGAACTTTTGCTATATCCAGAAAGCGTAATCTTTAATAAGAATAATACTGTTACCTAAATTCACTTTCTAGATGACATTTAACAATCTGACATATTCAGCAAAGGGAGACGTATCATTTCTGACCATCAGAGAGGTAATGCATGTTCGCCAGAAAATTTACCGGTCAGCTACCTTCTGTTTTGTAGAAGCCGGGTTGGTCGAGTGGCCTAGAGGGTTGACATGTATTGCTGGCGAATTGCTGCCTGACACTGACTTCGTTGGTTCGAAATCCGGAAAAGTCTCAGCCAATTTTCATCATTAAAACCTGTGTTATGTTCAGAAAGTGTGATCGTTAATAACGATTACGCTGTTATAATATTTTAACAGCGATGCCAGACCAGCGAGCGGGGAAGTTTGTGGAATTGTGACCTGTTTAAGGGTTGGGCTATTATTCGTGAGAGAGTCAGAATATTATCTACAAGCTGAATGGTAGTATATGTGGACCCGATGAACAATCGTGGGCAGAGGTACTTCATTCACAACAAACAACGCCATTTTCATAAACATGCACTAACGCTATAATCTGTAGACAACAAGAAAAATGTTCATGACAGTTCGTCAATTTTGCCGCAAGTTCAGAGCCCCATGATCATAATGTCCGCAAACTGTGTGAAGTTTTGAACCTCACCAGACCCGGGTTTGAAAATTGGTCTGCTTACTACGTGCTCAGCTCGCCTATTTTCTTTGCCTTATAGCTGTCACTGAAAAGGCTACAAAATGTACTATACTGCATGCTCCTGTCCATGTCCATGGCCTCCTGTCCATGACCAGATGTATATACGTATCGACAAAGAATCGTATTCGTAGTTCCAAAAACGTCACTTTTTATTTGTGCTTCCGCATAGATATCGCAGTTCCAAGTAAGCAAAAACGCCCACTCAAGGAAAATCGAACAGGCCGCCACGCTCTCAGTTTTAACCAATCAAGGGCGAGATATTTCTACCACCCGAGAAGACATTTCTTTCCGCTGTGACGTCAGCATCACTTAGATCACCATTTTCCCATACAGAAGTAGTGATAAATCTGTAGCTGTTTTCGCTGTGATCACGAGACAATTGTGATATACTTTAACGCCATTTTCAACGAGACAGAGGTAGTGGAATACATCTGGTGTTACTCCTCAATGTCACAACCTGGAGGCCACAATGCGTGGCCTTCGATTGTAATACATTGCACGTAGGAGAGTGTCTGGTCCCTAATGCTGTAGAACGAAGGGTGCGGATGACGCGCCATCGTGCTTCCGGTTTGTCTAAAATGGCGTATCCTACAGCCTCGTAAGAATTCCAGATTAAAATGTGATTTATACTGTTACAAAGTACGTCATATAAAGGCCTACGCCGGTTTAGATCTGTATGGACTCTCTCTTCTGAAATAACCTTCGGTTATATTTATTGTTGTCTTTTCATTTCATGGTTGAGCCAAGGGAGGTAACTAACACCGTATGGCAGTTGGGTTTCAGTTTCTTATATGCGCTTATCCCCCCTGAAAAGCAATTTCTCATTTCCGGATACCAGGTGTACACAAATGTTTATTTCTTTGATTGAATGGTGTTACGCCGTGCTCAAGAATAGTTCACTTATACGACGGCGGTCAACATTACGGTGGGAGGAAAGCGGGCAGAGCCCGAGGGAAACACACGGCAAATTACTAGCAGACCTTTCCACGTACGGCCGGAGAGGAAGCCAGCATGAGCTGAGCTTGAACTAACAGCGCAAATATTTATGCTCATATTAACTAGATTTGCGAGATCATATTAAGCTACTTCAGTAACACACATTGGAAATATGTACGTGCATGAAGTTCTTCAATTACAGCCACTGGATTAAAAAAAATGTTTATTCACCTTAAAAAACACATTCAAGATCAACTAAATTAATAAAACTTCTTAGAAAGGCACATCATTTGTGACGGCGGATTGCGTTGTGCACCGACTTTGAGAAAAAAATTTGGCCAGTAGCCGACAAAATCAAACGAAGTTTTTGTCTTATGGTATCGTTGGCTCACTACAAATGACAGCTTTGCTGACTGAGTACCGCTTTCTATGAATACGGACACAAAATTTTAATTCCTGTGTATTTATACATGTAACACCTTAAATCCATACTATCACACACGTTGGACCAGGCTTTAAATAATATGTCTATGTTTTCCTACTCAGAGCCATATATCCTTTTCTTCTATGACTCGGCGAAAAATGTCTTCCTCTCAACAAGGAGAGCATACGCCCAGGACATACCCCAAACCGGCCATCATAAACTTGGTGCTGGAGTAAAGTCATATAGCTTAGGAATTTACTGAGAGTCCGTTGACGAACTGGGTTTTGGATAACCAGAGTGGTGTGCGATTTCATCAAAGGATTTCATCAGCTTGAAGCAGCGGCGATTCGTCGTGACGGAAGAAAAGGCTGACGGGGATCGATTCCTTAGCTATTTGGCTTTACTCCTGCACTAAGTTCACCGTGGTCTGGACGATATACTAGGCGCATACTGTCGTTGTTGAAAGGTAGATAGGCCTATTCCTCGCCCAGTCATAGAAGACAAGGACATAGGGCCTAGATGTACGACTCGGAGTAAAAACACGGTCATATTCTCTTTGACTACGTTAGGCCTAAGCTTTGATATGCTGTGCATGGCAGATTAGCTGATATTCCACGTATCACTTTGTGACATTTGTGGCCAACAAACTGGTATGCAACAACGACTGCTTTATATATTTGCGAAATAATATCTCGTTTTTAAATGTATGAGAAGCATACCTTGCCTTCCATTCCTGAACCTCAAAATGGCAGGCCTACCTCGATCTTTGATCCACGTAAAAGGATATATATTATATACAGACCCATGTGTGTGTGTAAGCCTAACTTAAATCACTGGACCCTCTGTGGCTGTTTGTTAGCGCGCTAGCGCTGTGTAATGACCGAGGAGCCTCTCACCAATGTGGTCGCTGTGAGTTCAAATCCAGCTCATGCTGCGTTCCTCTCTGGCCGTACTCAGGAAGGTGTTGTCCCCCGGTCTCTGGCCGGTTTACAACCAACCATAATGCTGTCGTATCAGTGAAATATTCTTGAGTACGGCGTAAAACACCATTCAAATAAATCAAATAAATCACTGGTATCTGGGTGACTGGTATCAAAACAATTAGAGTAGGACATTCGATCAATTTACAAATAAATAGTGCCGCTTACACTTTTAACCACTGCTGTTGTATGTGTACTTGGAGGTATAAAATATGGCCATTTGGGGTCCGTTGGGGTATACTAACAAAGTTATTTGGGACCCGTTGCGGTATACTAACCACGTCATTTGGGTGTTTCGGTAGGCATATTAGTACTGTAGAGCTCACTTACTTGCCCGTGACTCGAATAGCCTTGCCATCGAATAGTCTCTTGTTTGTTTGGGATGAGGATATCTCGGACAAGAAGACTGGTTCTCCACACTGCGGCAGCTGATGCAAGTCCATTACAATTCACTTCAGTGTCTGGTTTTGGGGTCAAACGTTCGTTTATTTCTCGCGCCAAAATGTCGACCACAAAACAAGGGCAAGTTATCACGATAAATTTCACCAAGGCATGTAAATTGAGTTACCTGCCCTTGAACTTGAATTTCCAGCTGTCACGCTGTGTAGCTTTATAGTGCTGTTCATGTACCTGACAAATTTTTGTCAAAGTTGGAGAACTTATGTAGAAAGACTATGCTAAATAAAAACAGCCTCTCTTCACCATTTATTTACAGTTAATCAGTTTGCCACAGGAAACAGCAGCTAAAAATATATTCACATGTATTTTTTTTAAAGCTTCAGTAGGCGTATTGCATTTTGAAATAAATAAATGAAATGGTTAAATTCAGTGGTGGTGTTAATGCGTATTTTGGTACATAATTATATTGCTCAGTGTTCGTGGACTATTTTACCTTTACGTCTGGCTACTGGAAAAAAAAATTGTTAGATTTACCGGGTACTCTGTAAAGTGCAGTAATACTAGCATATGAAGAAATATATAGTCATTGAGAAATCGGTTTCAAATGCAGCTTTGTAATTTGGGTGTCCTTTTGAGTCCCACAATCTGAAGTTAAAATTAAGACACTGTAAATGTATCCAGTGTTAAACTTAGCATGGGACTTACTGTAATAACAAGCATATGCATACTGGTTCAACGTGGAATTAACCAAAATAAAGACACGTGAACATAATTGGGTCTGTAAAACCGACCGTAGGCAGAAAATTCCCGCACTGTTTGTGGGGCACTGGGTGACAATAAGCAGTGCACGACAGTTTTGCAATTTTTGCAGATGACTTGTTGATGTCTTCAACCAATACGGTGTGTATATCTCTGGGAAAGTTTATCAGCAACTTGCCAGATGTTTGTGGGTTTTCCACAGGCTTTCCTATTTCCTCCACCCATAATACTAACCACCATCAAGTAAGCGAACAATCCTGGAGTGTGGTCCATGTATGTTTGTATGCTTGAGTTTGACATTGCACTCAACAGTTTTTCAAGTCATATGACAATGAGGAGTCTTTAGAATGTATGTATACTGTGCCTTCTTGTGGCAGGGCGAATCCATGCTGCCGCCACTGGAGCATCATGACGAAGACACCAGACATGACACACCACCCAGTCACATTATACTGACACCAGGCTGACTGGAACTGGTTGCTTGCTCTAATCTCTGAGCGCTCAGTGCCAAGCGAGGCAGCCATAAGTACCACTTTAAAAGTCTTTGTTATGACCCACACCTGGATTGATCCCTGATCTCCTGATCTCAGAATCAAAGAACAACAATCAATCAATTTACTGGTACATAAGGTATCATTCTTAGGATACATGTACTTCTACAGAAATCAGACTGATGAGGTAGAAGAACGAACCAATGACAAACAACAGTACTGCACATTTTTCAAATGCATACAGTCATTTATTCTGTACAAGAGGAACAACAAAGAAATAACTTAAACAATTTTGATGACTTCTCAAAAATTAGTGGCAATGACTGCATCAATGAAGGTTAACAACTGTACTAATCTGCTGAAACGCCAGACTTTAGCTGTATGTTAATTTTAAAATTTGTTCCGCCTATGTATATGTACATCATTTATAATTAAACATTTTCACGAATGTCAATTACAACATGTTGATCAACAAAAAAAAAAAAAAAAAAAAAAAAAAAAAGAAAAGAAAAGAACTGTCACTAACAACGAGTCTTAACAGTTAACAAGTCAACATAAAACTTGGAATATTATTTAATATTAATCATAAGAAATTCATAAAGAGACTGATGTTTGGGTTTTCTGAACATGTTTAAATTAAAAAGGTAAAAAAATTGTCTTTTGACAATTTCATGTAAATACATTAAGACGATGATCGTAACTAGTTTAAAGTTGTTTCCTATGAACATATCAGAAATGCTGGCACCTAAAAGTGATTTTCAAAAAGCCTTAGACTTCACATTTTTCAAAAAGCAAACAAAATAAAAAAACCAAAAATAATCAAAAAATCAAATAATAACACAATCTTCATCAGCTTGCTTATTCCACATTGCTACTGTTTAAACATGAAATTTGCATTTCATTTGTAAGTTATTACTGAATTTTTTAATAATTTTATAATAAATAAATTAATAGTAAATTTTATAAAATTTATACTGACAGCTGTTTTGAAAGTTTATTCTAAATAAAACTGAATTTTCAGGGCTAAATTTTGAGTTAAATAACTTACCTATCCTGAAGTAGAGTTCCAAAGAATTGCAAGCAGCACAAATAAATACTACATGTATATAATACATGTACATATCTAAGTTCTGTTTTAGTTCTTGCATGAATATAGATTTCATTTCAAGCAGAAAGAATAGTGCACAAACTCTACATGTAAATGTATATTTGAAATGTTATTCACACCTTTAATTTGATGGCAATTAGAAATAACACGTCCAAAAAAAAAAAAGTGAAGAAAAAAAAAGAATGCCACACCAGCAAATTGTTTCACAACAAAGCTATGTTTGAGAGACACTATGTACAAGTAGCACCAACTTTTGTCCTTTAGTCAAGACTGAGAATTTCTTTTAAAAGCTATGGAAAATGACATGTATTGTTTTACCCTCATGAACATGAAAGTTCTACAATGAGAAAATAAAACAAAAATAGTGCATTTTGGCGCTTAATTTTGGCGGCAACCTTACAATGGTTAAAATCGGTTATTTCTCGTCAAATGTTCAATTTCGTTGAACTGTTTGAAAGCATACGTGCAGCAGCCCACACCGTTTCTTCTTCAATCTGCATATGGTCACGCAATATTTGTGTCACTGCAACGTAATTTTATAAACTTCACTACACGACTTCCTCTTCCCAAATGTAGCCACTGAATTAAAAGAATTATAACATCATCTCTCGCAAATCTCCTGACAAAATTAAACTATATTTTGTAGGATTTTCTTTCACATGCTAATGAGCTTGATAAAAAATAATCTTTTACATGTTTAGTTGCAGACCGACAGATTGGGTGGGGTTAAAATACAAGCTTCTCTCAACAATCCTTGAGTCTTCTTCAATATACGATTTAAATTTGAACAGGGTTTTTGTGCACCTTATACACATGATGGAAAAAAAGACACTAAGACTTCCCCACCAAATTCAACGCAGTCAAGACACAATGATTTAATACGAAAAATAGAGATTGAGAATTCATTAGTGTGATTATTTGGTGTGAGATTCATGTACATATAAATTCTTCCAGCATTTTAAAAGTTATGATAAAATAATTTTAAAGATATGTAAACATGAATGGATGAACAGTTTCCAAACACATTCTCAACTACAAAAGATTTTCAGAATTATCTCCCTTGGTGGAGATCTTGTATTCTGTGTTGGCAAGATCTCTTTGAGCTGATTTAACAAACTGTTAATGCCTTTTGCATCACTGTGGTGGGATGGAATGAACATTCATCTTTAATTTCTTGGCAACTGTGAGAGGACTGACCAAATAATCATCATCAAAACTGGCTGAACAAACATTCTTCATATGAACACAAATATTTCTTTCATCACCGTAATGGTGGTTGAACAAACAAGACGTGACTGTTTGCTCGATCATTGACAGAACTGAACGAAGTGTCAATAGTTTGCCATGTGTTAAATCACTACGATGGCACTGAGATCGAAAGAAGAGTCCTCATTCTTTGCTTGATCACTTTCGGATGGGAGTGAATGAAAAAATCATCCCCTGTTGGCTCAATGTGGTGACACTGAACGGACACTCATTACACATTCCCCTTATATGACACTGATGAAGGTGAACACTCACAACTGTCCGATTTCAGTGTTAGGATTCTAAGTAAAGGTACCAGAAGTGGAATGAATGAATCACTACTATGAAATTTCAGTGTTTTTTTAAGCTGAACAAATGAATCACTACAATGGAACTACAGCATTACCAGTAGTTGGACAAGTGAATCACTACAATGGAACTATATCGTTACCAGTAGTTGGACAAGTGAATCACTACAATGGAACTACAGCGTTACCAGTAGTTGGACAAGTGAATCACTACAATGGAACTACAGCGTTACCAGTAGTTGGACAAGTGAATCACTGCTATGGAATCGGATGAACGGTGACCATGGTTTGTTCGTCAATAGCGTCCGCTTCTTCAATTGTAATCCCAGAATTATTCAGACTCCCATCTTCGTCATCATCTTCAGACACTGTAACAGGAACAAGATTTGTTACTTACATATGTAGGTATGTATGTATGCTATGGTTGTACAATTTTTCAATTACGATGACGAGGGGTTACTGGTATGTATATATACTGTGTCTTCTTGTGGTGGGGCGAGTCCATGCCGCCTAAGTGCTGCTGCTACTCAAACATCATGACGAAGACACCAGAATTGACACCCCACCCAGTCACATTATAATGACACTGGGCCAACCAATCCTGTTTCCTTGCTCTAACCTTTCAGTGCTGAGTGCCAAGCAAGACAGCAACAAGTACCCTTTTTTAAGTCTTTGGTATAACCAGACTCCGAGATCAAACCTGCATATACTGACCTTGAGCTGGACAATCTAACCAATAGGCCACTGAGGTGATTCCCAATTTATAAGAGATGGAAACTGGAGCGCCATGCAAGGCAGCAACAAGTACCCTTTTTTAAGTCTTTGGTATGACCAGACCCGAGATAACACCTGGATCTACTGACCTCGAGGTGGACAATCTAACCAATAGGCCACTGAGGTGATTCCCAATTTATAAGAGATGGAAACTGGAGCGCCATGCAAGGCAGCAACAAGTACCCTTTTTTAAGTCTTTGGTATGACCAGACCCGAGATCAAACCTGTATATACTGACCTTGAGGTGGACAATCTAACCAATAGGCCACTGAGGTGATTCCCAATTTATAAGAGATGGAAACTGGAGTGCCATGCAAGGCAGCAACAAGTACCCTTTTTTAAGTCTTTGGTATGACCAGACCCGAGATAACACCTGGATCTACTGACCTCGAGGTGGACAATCTAACCCACAGGCCACTGAGGCAGTTTCCAGTTAATATGTGAAGCAAACTGGAGCCCAGAGTAAACCATTTCCTACGTGTAACTAGGTAACCAATACGGCTGACTGAAATCCATGGCAGAAAGCTGGGTTCAAGTCTACAGTGAGAACAAAACTTTGGCCAAACACAGGCAACTGGGCTTTACATATAAATCAGAACTGAAATAGTACACTTTGAACTTCTAAAACCATATTAAATACTGTTTTCATGAATATTCAAGATGTTATATTTGACTTCTACAAAATTTAGGACATTAAAATTTAACTAAAAATTAACAGAAGCTTTTCTGTTCACACAATAAAATATTCATCTGAATTTTACATGAATTTGCACAAATCAAGGGTTATTTACTGATTTCATCATTGTTTAAAAATCAAATATTCAATAATTTTTCAATAATACAATCACAGAGTTGCTGTCAACGGCCCATCGTCACCAAGGCCCCTCCAAGTACAAGAGCATGGGAATCCAAAAATTCCCTGTCCAATGCTGGGTTTGAACTCTTACCTTGTGTGTCTCAGCACTAAAAATCAAGGAGAAGACCAAGGAAGTATAATGTAAATTGGAGTGAAAAGAGTATGGTTTGAATATTTAAAGAGCACCATCCGAGGACGGTTTATACGTTCTCTTAGAAAGATATGCAGGCTGTCATTTTTCAAAAACCCACATGAACGAAATGCTGTTTACATGAAAACAGACCTATATAACCAACCGTTCGGTTACGTTGTTCAGTCTCTGCTCAAACAGTAGGTTACGCAAAAGGTTACGCAGTCCATCGCACTGTGTGGAGAAAACCAGCAAGTTCAGTGCCAAAGAGCTTATGCCAGTGGCAATCTGTGAGTGTCGCGGCCTATATACAACAGGCAGGCGTTGAAATTGGCGCAAAGAAAGTGTAACTGTGCAGATTTTGTTGATCTGTCCCGGGGAGCGTCACCACAAATACAGCGCTTGAATTGCGCTGCGCTCAACAAAACTTAGCGACCACTACAGGCTGCCGGGCCCTTGGAAGAGCCTCACTGACCTACACATAACTTTCTCCATCCAGATGGCACCTCTTTTGCCCATTTCTTTGTCATTTTCTAGCTGAATATCAAATCCCATCTTCTTAATTCACTAATTGTCTTATTGTCACATTAGCAGAGAGAAACTTCGTATGTACCAACCAGCTCACTGTTGGCAGCCATTTTGAAACGTCTCCCAACCTATTCTTGGTCCTGAAATGAGTTCTGGCATCGAAAACATATCGAAAACGTTGTCTGTAGCCTGCACTAAAATCTTCATAATACAACCTCGAAGGGTGTAAATTCTTTTTTTTTTTGAGGGGGGGGGGGGTCAATTTTGAGCACATGTTGGGTTGGGTGACGTGAGCTCAGACCCCAGGGACAGCAGTTGCATCCTCGTCGAGCCCAAGAATGAAGGCCGTGATGAATGTCAGAATTTTAAAATAATTTCCTGAATCCATCTACTCTGATGAACTACACGTAAATGCGTCAGTGCGGCATTTGCAGGATACATGTACATGAAACCGTTGTCTGTGAACACGTAAGTGCCTTCCGTTTCGTAATACGGAAATGACGTTCCACGACTGAGTGACACTTTTAAATTTTGATTTAAAATGTACCATAAGTGTCTGATCTCCTCACGTTTTCACAAATTTATCTCTTTCTTTGACATAATGGGAAGTAAGTCACAAGGTAGGTAGCAACGCCGGCGGCAGATTGCAAAACGATGTTGTGTAATCTCCACGTAACCTGAACAATTGTTCATGCCAAAAATTGCTGCCTGTATATGTGTCATCGCCCTATGTTCATATAGCTGTCAGATGACGCTGACATTTTACCGACCCGATGCTGGCTGACTGACGTGAATCGGGCCCTTTAGCGCTGTGGCAGTCAATTGTCAAGCCGAGCTCTGTCTGATCTGTACTTGGCGTGCTCTTTGTGCCACCAAAATCTCCACACTGTGGCATCCTGCCAGCTCTTCGTTATGTCTGTGCACTGACAAAACAAGGGGCACTCAGCCAACCTTCGATAATCGAGCTGAATTCGCATCCCTCTATGAGTAATGTTATGTACATTCAAAAGATAGAATTGTAATGATTTAAAGGCCCGATTCGCGTCATATGCGCTAATTGGGCTTCACATAATCCTGAGTTCTGATTGATCAAAATTATTTTCACAGTTACGTCCCCTTTTACATGGAAGTATTTATTATTCGCGATCAAGTGTGTTATGCTCTACCTTAAAATTTGTTGCCTTGGAGGGAAAAATATCTAACAAAAAATTTAGATGGTTTGAAATCTTCAAACCATATTCTTTTATTAGAAATTGCCCAATATTCCCCGGTCTTCTCCTTTAAAAGAACAGACCACATTTTTAGAAAGTATACATTATCTGAAAGGCAATTTTGTGCTAATTCAAAATGTGATCTTCAATATTGTTTAGCTCTTTTTTCTCTTTTTTTTTCAGTGATTGAAACAGCAATAAAGATTTGGACTGTATTGAAGCACAGTGACGTCACAAATGTTTTTTTAGCTGCACAACATCCTCTGATTGTTACATACCTACATGAATATATACACAGTAAAACACCTGCATCTGTGTTTGATGTGGAAACAGTTACAGCATATTTAGTGGCAAAAAAGAATCTGTGATGTCACTGTGCTTCAATATGGCCCAAAAAGTCCACCGCAGCACCGCAATCTTTATATCCTCTTTATTCACCATAAAAAAAAATGCCAAATGTAATGAAGACCATATTTGGAATCAGCACGAAATTGCCTTTCTGATGATGTATACTTTCTAAAAATGTGGTCTGTTCCCTTAACCATTCCTCCATGGCCCACTCCCACAGTATCAGCCAAGTTTATCCTTCATACAAGTCAAAAAGAAAGTGGCCGATTCTTACAGCTACTTACTGACAAGACTCTCTTGAGTCGGCACTTTCTTGATGAGATGTGTTTTCTGATGCTTGGACAAGTGGTCACTTCTCATGAACCGCTTAGAACACTCCGTGCACTGGAACTTCTTTTCTCCTGTAGAAAAAAAGAAAGGTTATTTTTTTTAAATTTGACAATAAACGACTGAAAATCTACAAAGTCTATCTCTAATTTCTTTCATGAACTGATTTACACCCCTACTTAAAATTGACACACAGTTTATGCCTCCTAATTAAGGGGAGACAACCCTGATGCATCTAGCTGTAAGTCTGCAAGTACTTATTTATTTTTTTATCTCATTGGTGTTTTATGCTGGACTCAAGAATATTTCACTGATAGGATGCCAGTCTGCATCATGGTGGGAGGAAACGAGACACTGTTGCCAGGTTGCTGCCAAACCTTCCCATGTAACACAGGAGAGGAAGCCAGTCTGGCCTGTAGTTAAACTGACAACGACTGCATTGGTGAGAGGCTCCTGGATAACTGTATTGCAGTCGCAGCTTACAAGTAGGCCATTAAGACACCAGCACATACAGTTTAACCTGCAATGGAAAACTCGTTTCAAAGCAATATTGCTTTGTAGAAATGAAAATCCTATGTATTACAGTGAAAGTTGTGGTGTGTGAAAAGAGCATAAAAAACTATCTGAAAATACCGCCTAATTTTTTAAAGATTTTCCCCCATCAGATTCAACGCAGTCAAATGTTTTGATTGCATGGAGGAATTCATGGCTAATATTGAACAGGCTACAGAACAGTGACACCACACATCCCTTTTAACGAAGGCTACTCAGCATGTTTATGTTCTACAGGGATATGCATGTAACACCACATCTGTATCTGTAGTTATTGCGGAAATATAACCATCAGAGGCTGCTTAGCAGCTAAGAGTAACCTGTGACTTCACTGTCCTTCGGACAGATTTTGTAGATTTTCAATTGTTTTTTGTTAAACCTGGTCTTTCACTTTAAGTGTTTGGTCACCGGATGTATGAATACAGCTTTAGAGACACAACTACATTTTCATGGGAAATGAGAGGGGAGCAGAAACGTGAAACAGATCGTTATTTGAACAGGTCTTTCTGAGGCCAGTCTGACTGAGCAGGAAATCCATTTCAAAGTTTCCGATCTCGTCCATGTCATACCCTTAGGTATCCATTTTTAGAAGGTTTTCTGTGTGGCACGATTTTGGCAAATAGGCAATGGAAATTGCCACTCTGCCCCTTTTCGGGAGAAATGCAACTTTGCACCCTGCCCAGTCTGATTTCTAGCTAAGGGTCTATATGTTAAACCAATGAGTCTGGTCGACTAATTTTCCTGAGTACTTCTTATGTTCGGATACCTGGATCGCCCAATGGGGCGGAAGGCTTTATCTCATTCAGGGGAGACAACTCACCTGTGTGTGTCCTCCGATGTCTCTGTAATTCATCTGACCGTGTGAATTTCTTTCCACAGAACAACCAGTTACACACAAACGGCCTATCTCCCGTGTGCCACCTACAGACAGCAAAAACATACCTTCTCAATGACAGTCTTAGCAACACGTGCGCACCATATTGTTTTCTTTTCCACCCACTGGACAACATCAGCATCCCAACATAAAACAACCTTGTAACTTGAATTCTTAGGGTTTTCATCATCTTTTCAAGCAGGGGATTACCTTGGAAAAGAGTAAGTCAGCTATGTGACAAAGAATTAAATGCAGTAAAGTACATGTAGAAGCTTTAGGACAGGTAGGTGGTTACCTGTTTAAAGTTTTCGAGAAACACACCAGTAATAGGCTGCAGGAATCATATATACTGTAAGTCTTCAACCTTTTCACCCACTAAAGCAGTTTTTAATCAGCAGTTTACGAATACAGTTATGGTAAAAATTAAGCCAAAAATAATTTGTCTCACCACAGGTATAAGCTTCATACAACTAGGAGAATTATTTCTCTAGAGTTCTCCAAGTAGGTAACGAAATATTGCTTCTATCAGTGCTTGAAACAGTTGAAGACTTAGGGTATGACCCTCCTACAAAATGAAACCCTGCCTATTAGGCAGATTTACAAATTTTCTTGCATTGACATTTGATTATATGAAATTTAGTGTTTAGATTTTCCCACTAGAAATCTACAGTGTAGCAGTACAGTGACCATATTCATGCCATGTCGTAATTTATTTGCTTATTTTATTGGCGTTTACGCCATACTCAAATACATTTCACTTAAACACGAGGACTACTCCCACACAAATTCCTCAACCTTTTCGCACATGAAAGAGCAACTTTCAATGCAATCTATGCACATGTTCCATCTGATTTTAGAGACAAAACTATATATTTGATTGATTGGTGTTTTACGCCATACTCAAGAATATTTCACAACGGCAGCCAGCTTTATGGTGGGAGGAAACTGGCCAGAACCTGGGGTAAACCCACGACAATCCGCAGGTTGTTGGCAGACCTTCCCATGTACGGCAAGAGAGGAAGCCAAAACTATATAGGTTGGATTGGCTAGTTTCAGGGTTTGACAAAAAATACAATTTTATCAATCACCACATAATCATGCTTTCAGAATATGCTTGAATAAGCACCTTGCCAATGTAGAAGAATTACAGTAAGCTTAAATTAAAATCTGACTGATTGACTGAAATTGCCAAAACTGTGTTCAACCATTGCAATATCCTTTCCACATACCTCAGGTGTGCTCGCAGATGTGACGTCTTTCCGTATACCTTATTACAGCCTGGCATGTGACAGATGTGCTGTTTTCTTTTGTTACCGTCAGTCCTGGAGACAACAACAACAACAACGACGCCGTTCACAGAGAAATTCCAAAACATGATCGAATAAAGGTAGTAAATTTGGGGTGATGAGAAATCTGATTAACAAACACTGAAGAGACAAACAAACTGTCTTCACGAAATTGTTAATTTACCCGAAGAAAGTATGAGAAGGCCTTTTTTTTCAGTATGGACAGTAGAATGAACCCACTCTACATTTTTAAATCTATTTTGTTTTGTAAAATGTGACAACACAGAAAGCTTTCACCCACTAAGGACCATGTCAAATTGTCCTGAATCTATGTCTTCTCTTATTTTCTGCACTGAGTGTGAAATAAAATGGCTTTCAGCAATCTATTCAAACATAACACCCTAAAGGGTCATGACTGCATATCCAATCACTATTTCAATCAATTGCTCAAGCTGACTGAACATGTGTGTAAATGTTATACCATGAGTCAAGTGTAAGTTCCATAAGTGAAATTTTTAAACATCTATGTCTGGAAACAAGTAACAGATTCATCTGGAGATAATTAAATTAGACAGAAACAAATGGGAAAGGATTCTGTTTTGAAAATGAAACAAGAATGCCAAGTGTTCAGCTCCTCATATCTGCAAGTATTTTTGCTTCAAAGTAAATAATATTTATTATTTACACATCAGTGAAATCCCGGTATTTCCTTCACTGTTAAAAGTGTTATTTTCAGTGTTATTTTGACTCATCGCCACACCTAGCTGTGCACCTAGGTTGGTGGCTGAAACACAGACATTCGTAAGATTTAATTTCAATTAAGTTTCAATTAATTCATGACCATGGGTGAATTAAGCATGCTAAAATTATTTTTTATTATTTTATGTACATATATATATATAAAAGATATTATCTAAGGATCACCCAGGGGAGATAAATACACCACTTTCATTAGCAGTTATCTCCCTTTAATTGTTTTGACGTACTAACTGTTCGTAGTTTTGCAGTGATGTCACAGCAGCTCTGAGCCAATCAACAGCACTGCCTTTGGTCACATGACTAAACATTTAACCTAGGCGAGATAGGCCTTGAATTGTGAAATATCACACCCAGATGTCATGACGCCAAAAAAGAAACATTTTATTTTATAAAGTTCCTATCTGATCTCAGTGGAATGATGTCAAAATGGAAGTACAGTCAACTGCTACCTTCTCGCAAGAAGACACGATGTATAACATGTCCTGTATGCGAAGTCACGCTCTAGGCATGTGTGTGATATCCTACGGCTGGAAAAAATGCCAAAACCTCCTTAAAGTACACAAAATCATGATACTGGTAGGGTAGAAATAATAGATAGAATATTGCACACTGAAGGCTGAATACTGTAACACTGTTCTCGTAAGAGGTGGAAATGATAACCCACGAGACACGAAGTGCTATCATTTCCATCTGTCACTCGAACAATATTTATGGGATTCAACCTTCACTGTGCAATTATCCTCCATATCTCCTTCATTATAAAATCCAGAGACTTTGTTCTTTTATTTACTCAAAATTTTTTACTCATAACTCATACTCACCATGGTTCTTTTACTCATATCTCATACTCACCTTGGTACTTTTACTCATCACTCACACTCACCATGGTTCTTTTACTCATAACTCATACTCACCATGGTTCTTTTACTCATACTCACCTTGGTACTTTTACTCACAACTCATACTCACCATGGTTCTTTTACTCATAATTCATGGCCTGTAAATCTTGCTTTAATCTGTGTTTTCTCCTTACCTGCCATCCGAATCTCGACAGTTGGGACAAGTGCAGGCCACCCTACGGAGCCTCCTGCCAGACGCCCCTGTTTCGGGAGTTAACGAGCCTGCGCTAACAGTCACCTGTGTGGGGCTGAGGCTCTCACCTGAGGCCTGCTGCTGTGGCACCGGTGTCTGTACTATCTGCCACTTGGTGGGGTCATTAGGGTCAGGTATCGTCACCTGTTGTGCACCAAGGTTGGTGGCTGAAACACAAACACATACATTCGTAAAATTTAATTTCAATTAAGTTTCAATTAATTCATGTACATGGGTGAATTAAGCATGTTGATATTATTTTTTATTATTTTATATATATATAATCAACAGCACTGTCTTTGGTCATGTGACTAGAGGTGGCGAGATGAAAGCAAACATTTAACCTAGGCAAGACAGGTCTTGTTTTAGATTTTGGCATAAAAAAGGAAAAATGAAGCTTTTAGACAAGAAATTTTTCTGGAAAGGCACTCGGAATTTGTCTAGCCTTCAAATATGACAGATTCAGAGACCTGCAGTTAATTAAACATTAGAAATCGGCAAAAATCAGGATTTCACCCATTTAGCCCCTTGTTATTTATCACCTCTGCTTCTTGCGAAGTGCCCAGGGTGCTTGAAACTACCAATATAACAACATATAAGTTCCTTCTAAGTTTGGTGAAACCACTTACTTGCAGAAAGTACACCAGAAAGGCAGAAATGTTAAGTTAAAGTGCCACTTTGGTCGGAATACAAATTGCACAGAAATATTACAATGATATGAAGGAAATCCTGCGGAGTAAGCCTAACACCATGTTTCAAAAGGATTTTGCTGAATAACACTATTTAACCCATGTAACTGTAGATTCATTGAAAAACAAAATCTTCGGCTGTGTCCGTAAAATTTTTCTGATATGACATGATAAAATTCCCTGAATGACATCAAATCAGGCAGATGTGATGTTGAGTAAGGCATTTAAGCTGGGACGACGTCAAGAGCGTTTGAGAGGGCAGCGTCGTTTGTGGATACACGTCAGCGATTGATAATGTCATGTGTTTGTGGCTGACGTCACCCCAGGCAAAGTGGAAGCGACAGAAATAATCCGTTTCCGCATACTCTGACGCAACGTACAACATCGGTTTTACTTCGCTGCAATATTTTCACAACTTAAGAGAACAATTCAAACTATCCCAGTCTTTATCAATTCACCTTGCTTTTAAGACGCAGGCGTTTTGACGCCGAAGTAGCTCTTTAACAAAGGAAAACATTATATATATCAGAAATATATTCCGATTTCTAGCAGACAAACTTTGACTGGACCTTTCGACCATCACCTTGGTGCTTGATCCTCCAACTTTTTCTTGTGGCAAGGAGCCTGCGTAAACCAAGGACCATCTTCAGATCAGCCTAATACCATTTTGGCAGAGCATGGAGTGATTAAACCACTTATTGAATAACTATTTAAATTTACAAAATACTTCCCATACACGTAAGGAATAAATCATCGGCCTTTGGCTGGCAACTGCGAGCCTGCAAATAAGCAACCTGACAAAGACACTGTTGGGCATCAAATCGACTCTTATCAGGTACATGTATACACTAAAGTGGAGTCTGACTAACTTCACATAAACTAAAGTGGTGTCTGACAAACTTCACATAAACTAAAGTGGTGTCTGACAAACTTAACATAAACTAAAGTGGTGTCTGACAAACTTCATATAAACTAAAGTGGTGTCTGACAAACTTCACATAAACTAAAGTGGTGTCTGACAAACTTCACATGTAAGTAACATAGGGATTTTTCAAAATGCTACGTAGCTTGAACAGGTTTTGAAATTTGTCAGCCATACCTTAAGAAGTTATCGGCAGACCTGGATTGACTCACGGATTTTCACTGACAGGTCCACAGCTTACTCAGTGATCTGAATTCAGCATGCTGATGTAAGGCAAAAGGTCTAAGCAGAGCAGCTGGACTTGAACTCACAGCGACAGCATTGGTGGGAGGCTTCTGGGTCATTACACCGCGCTAGCACACTAACCAACTAAGCCATGAAGGCCCCTGGCCAGTCCTGAGAACAGCAGGCACTGGGGAATCCACAAATTCAGTCTCTGACTTGAGTGTATAATACACACACAAAGAAAATACAAAAAAGATGTTCAGAGAAATAGGAAAAAACACTGAGAAAACAGATCAGCCGGAGAATCAATCCGTTATTGTTAGCGACTGTACAGCCTGACAAGAATTTATTCCACTACTTTAAACATGCTACCTCCATATTTCATATTTCTAACGTTCAGGGCCTACAAAGTGAATGTCAGAATGTTAAATAAGAAGGGTGATCATTCAACTCCCTGAATTAGGCAACGGTCACACGAAACTGAAAATCTTGTGAGATAAAAGTGTGTGTCTTTTCAACATTAGCGGCATTAGTTGAACACCAATCTAATTTCTTGATGCAACCAGGTGGCACTGAGAGATAAGATTTCCACCCACGGGACCCTTTAGCAACGAGAGTGTCAGTTTTGTCAGGCGCAACAGTCATGACGACTGCAGAAATTTGTTGCCATGGTAATAACGTTTGACACAGCGTTACAGCCTCTTCGTTAACCGGGTCCGTGGATACATTGGAGCCTGCATGTACGCAATTCCCCAGCTTCCAGAACTCTCACAGCAGCGCTCCAGAGCATACATGTTTTTACTTACTCTACTCGCATCTTTCACGCTGTAATTCTACTTTGAGATATACCATGAATCAACATACTGATACTCAGGGTAAAAATTAAAGAAGCCACTCACTTAATATTTGTGGGTTTCCTAAGGCTTGTTGTGTCTGTTGTATCGCAGCCTGCTGCGTACCAATGGCCTGCATTTGCAGCTGCTGTGGACTCAGTTGGGGTAGTTGGGCAGTTGGCGTTCCGATAGCGTTACTTCCTGTATTTGCCAAAGCAAAATTCTGCAACGTCGCTCCACCAAGAATGGGCTGGGAGTTCAACGCTTGCACAGTCTGCAGATTTTGAAGATTCTGTAACGTTGGAATCGCTTGCAAGTTTTGCAGGCCTTGAATGTTCTGTAGCTGTATGGCTTGCATTCCTGTGCCCGTGGGTCGCAAATTTGCAACATTCAGTGCAGGCATGAATGCTTGGTTTTGCGTTGCGATTATCTGTCCGTTGCTGGTCAACTGAAAATTCCCAAAGCCCTGTGCGCCTAGACTCTGGAATAGTTGTGGAGTAAGAATGCTTTGGCTGGGTTGCGTAGTTGTTGCATTGGTCGACGTTGTAGTTGTATTAGTTGTTGATACTCCGGGAACAGATGCAACTGCGAATGACAGGACATTCTGCGTATTTGTGTTACCAGCTTGCGAAGGGGCGAGTAGAGTTTGGGGTGCATTGATAAAGTTTGGCGTCAGTGGCATAAACGTTGGAAAAGCTTGGGACTGGTTAGCAAAAGCTTGGTTGACTTGAGAGACATTTGTTGCTTGTTGCGCTTGTGAGGAGGCAGGGCTGTCAGACTGTTGCTGGGCAACCATCAGTTGATTGACAGTTGTGGCTTGGTTTGTTGTAGACTGAGATGTGCTGTTGCTTGTCGTCTCTGCATTTGTCGTGGCTTTCGTCGTTTCATTTGACAAAACCACCACAGCCGGCTGATCACTGGTTTCCAGCTTTATCTCCCCTTGATTCGACTGTCCCGTTTGCGATTGCTGTTGAATTTGAACTTGCTGGGGTTGTGTCCCCTGAAGAAATGAAGCCACTGACGATGGCGCGATTTGTGCCTGCCCCTGGGCATTCGCACCAAGTTGCGCTGCCGAAATTGTTGCACCACCCTGCAGCGCCACAGCCCCTTGCAACTGGGCCGCCTGAAAAGCGTTACCGCCAAACGACTGCAATGGCAACTGGATCGTTTGCATGGTCTGACCACCTTGGCCGTTAGAGATCGGAATTTGAATGATATTAGGGATCTGTTGCACCTGTTGCTGCAATGGAAGTTGTACAGTCTGAATCATGCCCGGTCGTTGGGCGTTTTGCAACGAAGCGAGATTGATCAAATTCCCACCGATATTCACCATGTTGCCCAGGTTGCCGAAAGCTGCAACGTTAGGATTAGTTGCAGGTTGCGCCGACACAAGTTGCCGCGTGGGTGTAGAGAGTATGGTCTGATTGCCAAGAAGCGTCTGGCCGCCCGGTGCAGCACCGGAAGGAATAAAAATCGCATCTTGCCCGTCGATGGATAGCGTCTGAAAAGGTGGAGAGATGACATTGTAGGTGATGGTGCCCCCGGGACCAGGCTGGGCGATGACTTGAGGGGTTTGCTGTAAGATTTGCCCGCCCGAAGGGAGTGTTCCAGGGGCGGGTCCAGTGCTTGTTTTCACGGCGCCGTTGCCGTCGGCCACCGTTAGACCACCCGTCGGAAGCTGCACCCATGCCGGCGCGTTCCCGGCCGAAGTCGCCACCAAATCGCCCGAACCGTTCACGGCTCCGCTGCCCACAACACGTACGGGAGTAGAACTTCCACCTTGCTGATTTCCGCCGTTGGCTTCGTCCGAAGGAGCTCCTATTTTACTGCAAGTGGCTGCCAGCAACGCCAAAGGGGAAGGCTGTGCGTCCTACAAAACAAGGCGGGGTTTTTGAGAAAGGGGTGTGAATTTTTAGACGGGGAGACTTCACATGGCCGTCCAACAACCCGGCCCCAAAATAACGAAAATCGATGGATTTTTCAGACGAAACTTATCAGAAAACTTACCTGAGACGTACTCGCTGGCACCACATAGTCCTGGTTAGCTCTTTGGATCGCCAGTGTGCTTAAAATGTCTAGAAAACCCACGATTGTATTGTGTACAAATTGTCTGTTTCCTATCCACGCAAATAAAGAAGGCAAAACCAGCTGCCTCTACATAGAAAAGGGTGGGCCATATTCCTACGCGTCAAACATAGTCCCACCGCATTTTCGTGCTAAACTGCGGTATTTTGACAAACCTGTGGCAGAAAAAGATAGCCGATGAATATAAAAACACACGCGTAAGTCAAAATCTGTGACTTGTAGTGGAATTTAGGTCAATTTCGAGCTGCTTGTTTTTCAAGCCATGCGGTCAAGGCGGTGATAATCCGGTCAAACTACGTCATAGGTCAGTTTTGATTGACAGCTGAGGAATTGAGATGAAAGGGTACCGCCTGTGTCTCACGGCCCCCCCTCCCCCAATCACGTGACGACGCGAATCTTCCGCTCAATAAACAGATAAAAGACATGTCGGGTAATACGAGCGGACAGCTGTTTGGAGAAAGGCTAACAAAATTTTCATTAAAACACAACACCAGTTTATTAGCGCTTTGGATCAGTGAGTGCGTTCTGAAATAATAATACATAGATTGTGGGTTGTCTTGAAACCGCCTCACGAGCTCATTTACTTTCCTCACGCGAGGGCAGGGGCAAAAGTAGGGGGCGAGATGCGTTGTCTTCTTTGCACCTCCCCAGAGTCCCAATGACACACCCACTCTCCCCTCCCTAAACTATACTGCCCACGTTCTTTAACGTGCCCAGTCCCTCGAAATGACGAAAACAGTCCCCACTCGAGCGTAAATGCGCATCTCCTCTTCAGCCATGTCCAATGTAAGATGTATAATATTTCGGATGTTAGTCATTAATGTATGTAAATGGGTCGCTATAAAGGATGTTACTCGGCGATACAAGTATAAATAGCCCAGGCTGCATCCGTGTGCGATATAAATTTATATAAGATACATCGGATGTAAATAAGTATAGGCGCTACTAGCCGACTAAACACGTAAGTCTACGGCACGATTAATTTATAAGTCCGTCCAAGGGGCCCTTGTATTTAAGAATTAAATCTGATGTATATGTTCAGACGAAATGAAACCGTTACAGACGATTGCATGGAATGAACACACTGAAGCACAGCTTTGACGTTGCGTAGCTGGTTATATTCGACTTGAAAATCTTAATGGATTCCTTCTTCTGAACGCATTTAAATACTCTTTGATTAGTGACGCATGTAATGAACACATACATAGGTTTGCATATTTTATGTCATTTCCTAGTGCTACGTGCTGAACAGATGCATGTATGTGAAGTTTACCCGGCATTGTCAATGTTAGATATTTTTTAAAACGACGAAATAAAAATAAATGAAGTGCATATATATAAGAGAAGTCTGAGTGTACACGTAAAGCTTTTTTTTTTCTTCTTTTTTTTTTTTAAATTTTATTGGTCTTTTTATTCCGTACTCAAGGGTATTTCACTTATATAGGACGGTGGCCAGCATTGTGGTGGCGTGTACACGTTGAATAGAACAAACGCACGCACACACATACGCTCCCGTGCACGCACCATGCACCCTCCCCCCCCCCCCTCTTCATGCCGTCGCAGAAAGGGTCTTGCACGCAGGAATAAATCCCACCGCTGATCGCCATGGCCAAGAGAAAAAAACTGAAATGTTTGAGGTATAATTTTATACGTTTCTGTATTTAAACTTTAATTCGGCACAAATCATTTGCTACTGATTTATCTACTATAGGACGTTGTAGCAGACCATACTACAACCGTGAATATATGTGAAGTTGTACACTTCAAGAAGGCATGCTGAAATTAAACATCTGTAGAGAGCTTCAGCTATATAGGCCTTTGTAGATCTTCTAAGTTCAAGTTGTAAACAGACACGAAATTCTTAGTCTGCAAATCAAAGATGAAGACAAAAACATGCTTGTTCAGTTAATGGACTGTATAGCAAACCGTCTTAACCTATATATCCGTATGCTACCTTTTATTAAAATGAATTGATTTGATGACATATCCGTAAATATACGGTGTATACAAAATGAACTTTGCATAGGCCTCTTATAGGTTACAATATACGTTGCTTCATGTTCTGTCACGTCATGCAACACATCCATGCAATATATCAGCTTTGATTATTTCCCTGTTCAGCTGTCTTTTATATTAGTCTTATGAGATGAAAAGCGGAAATGCATCTCCATGAAATTCAACTGAAAACCTGCAATAGAAAGTGAAGTGACGTTCTTCCACGGCTTTATACAGGTGATGCACAGTATTAGTCCAACGGTAAAACGTGGCATAAATTATATTTGTACATGTATAACTCTTGTATTCTCAAATTTAACTTTTCCATTCGTATTCAGTTAAAAATGCCTTTATGAACATGTATAAAAGCATGTAAAATATTTATGGCTGGACCAGTCAAGTGAAACGGCTAGCTCCGTACATGTACATCAATGTAAGTATAAAACCATACGCATATTTGTAACCAATTGATGCCTTGTGCAGTAGACATGTGATTTATACCTAGGAAATATAGGACCCAATCATTATAAATTGAAAATGACTGATGCATCGTCTGTAGGAACAAGGGGAAGAAAATAACGTACATTCTATAAAAGGTGTGGGAGTGGGTGGGTAGGGGGAGTGGGGGTGCTTGGGATATGCACACTCGCTTGACCGAACTTCTTCATGTTGTGTCTAGGATACACTGCTTTTGGATTTGTTTCACTGTCTATTTGTAAGGTTGCCTTTGCGATTTTTTTGGACAAAAGACAACCATTTCTTTAGAATGGAGGTCGCAATGTTATATAGAAGTAGTCTCTCAACTGGGACAGTCGCGTTGTCCAGTTGTCACGTGATACGTAATCACGTGACTGTTACAAAATGGCGGCCCCCATCATCACAACAATCTTCGCCCTTGCTGAGAAACATTTGCTAATTTTCCTACTAGTCACCGTTAGGATCGCGTTAGCAACCGCACCCCCGTACGATGGCATGAACGATTACCAAGATGAATACAAGCTTCCCGTTTTACAGTTCGGTTATGAGGAATTACAACCACTTATGGACGGAGCGACAGTTCGCGTCCATCACAGCGGTCACCATGCGGCGTATACCAGAAAGATGAACGGCGCCTTACGGGAGTGGAGGAAGGATTCCGATGTAAGCAAAGGGGGAGGAGAAAATATACATAAATGAATCAATAAATAAATAAATACACAGGCGACAGATAAGTAAACAAACAAACAAACGAAAGCAAAACATAAGTACCGGCGTGATAAGCCAGATAAGCCGGAGTGCTTTCACTGGTGGATTAACAGTTCCTCGTGGCTGTGTTAAAAGCATTGTAACGGTAGGCAGTCACACACAATTCAACCCATTTTGTGCCAGGATTTGTAAAGTTGAGGTTGCTGGGCGTGTCGCTTCTGTATGACATCAGAATTATATTCCCACAGTCGTGTGCATGTGCTATGATTTCATTGGTTAAGAAATGAAATTTTTGATTTTCCAGAAAAAAAAAAAAGAAATAGCATACATAACCTATGTTCTGTTCAGTAACGGAAGTCTTACATGATATCGTGTCGTGTTAATTGTGCCGATCACACATAGATCTATGAAGAATTACTGTACATGTTACTTTGAAATTTCTCAAGACTATCACTGGTTTTGAACTCCCATCACACATCAGTGTTAGATTCGTAGGCAAGCATCTACCAATACACTCTTCGGTTTCTCTTTTTTAGACATGGTTAAGATGAATTTAGTAAGGATTCAGTGCACATGTACATATGCCACATGGTTTTGTCTAGTGGACAATATTTGAAAAGGGATTCCTCTATGCTACACTCAATGTTCAACAAGACTCATTCATGGAAGCATGAATGAACTGATGTCAGGTGCCGCTTGGAAAGCAACACGTCCAGCAACCTGATCTTTACTACAACCTTTCGTGCCTTTGATGTATCTCTTTGACATTTGAGACAATGCATGGGCTCTAGGACTATTTCAAGCGGAAGACTCATTGAAACACACAGAAAAAAAATTAGAACAGAGCTCTGTAGTTCGCTGTGGCCGAAGTCTGTAATGTTAAAAGAATGGCATGAATGACCCTGTGGGTTTGTTTATCTACATGTACCGTGTGATGCATTCCGCTCCTGTACAGTTATGAGCAACTTGAAACAGCTATCTGACTTATTGGTAAACAATTACGGTGAATGTACAGGCAGTGAAAATGACAACTTTTCATTGTCATTATTTGGCTAGATTTTATATCTTCATCCTTTGGGACAATTTTGGCATAAAATGAAATAATCATTTCTGATGCGGAGGATAAAATGATGTGCAGGTGGTGAAGGGAAACAAAGAGTACAGTGTGAATGGCCATAAATGAGTATTTAATTTACTGGATTTTTTGTGTATATTCTCTTTACAGGTTGGGGAGAAGGAATTGTCTGAAAGCTCAATTCTTAATGTAATGAGAAATATTGAGAGAATTCCTGAAAAATATCGAACTGTTCTGAGAAATAACGGTGGAGGGTGAGTAATACTGTGGCACTGTTGTTTTAAATGTTGATCATTTATACATGCAGCATACACTCTGTTTACTATATTTTGTAAATATCGTTCTATTTGCATTGGCTAATTGGTTTAATCCTTGTGGATAACTGATGTTTATATTAAACACAGTTTCCACATGCTCAGCCATGACAGTGCCAACAACTTTCACATGGTCGTGGGTTCCTCCGGGCTCTACTTGATTACCTCCCATCATAAGTGAAATATCCTTGAGTACGGGATTAAACACCAATCAATAAATATAAATGTACTTGCACAGTGCAAACATTTTAAGGAATATTATGCAATAAAAAAGTAATAATTGTGCTACTGTAATTTGTTGTTCCTAATTCTGCATGTCCAAAACTGCCTTTGTCTGAAAAGTTAAAAGTTATTTTATGCATGTACATTTTGCAAATATTTTTCTATCATTGCTAACTGTAGTATGCTCTGTAGAACTCTAATCCTTTTTCCTGTGGAAAGAATACTTAATTTCAAGAGTTGAAATGTAAGGAAACAGGAATTTACTGTGTATGCATGACACTGGGAAAAAAATCATGAAAAAAATTCAAATAACCAATGGGAAACTTGGTAAACGTGGTAAAACCCTTTACCACCTTTAACAAAAGTATCCAAAGCCGTGTGGTCCTTTGTTCTTTCTTGGATTACACGACACATCTAGGTGCAAGTGTGCTCAGAAAGCACTTAGGTAGTACACAAACACTGCAACATCAAGACAGAAAAAGATGCATTTGGACCCTCCTGTGTAGCCCATCCAAGTCTCCCATTTACCATGAAAAAACATTTCAAAGAATCAAGTTATCATGAAAAAAACAACAACGGTTTTGTCATTGCCAACAGTTGTTTCTATATACAGCTGTATGTCCAAAATTTTACTGAAACTAAATGGTTTCTATTTGACAGATTTGTTAACCACAACATATACTGGTCCAATCTCTCCCCGAATCCCCGTGAGAAGCAGAGATACCCAGAGGGAAAACTGGCCACAGATATAGACAGGGATTTTGGAGATTTTCCAAATTTCCAATTTGTTTTCACACAAGAGGCCACGTTGTTATTTGGTTCAGGTGAGGAGGAAGGAAAGGAAAGCATGTTTTTGAGAATCCCTGGAAATCTCCGTCTCTGATTAACTCCAATACCTTCCATGTAATCACTGCCTTTAAAGTGCAATTGTACTTATAATTTCAGCTATGTATAAATATATGCGCCTTCAATTCTTAATTCTTTTAAGTGAAATTCCACTAAGAACAAAGTTATAATTCCAGTCTTACGACTGTCTGTTAGAAGTTTTATTGTACAAAGAACAAGATTACAATTCTGTTTCTGTTATCTCTGTGTGCATGTGATTGTCAAATTCCTGAAGTTCCCAAGAATGAAAATTATAAAGTTATAAACACCAATGAGGTAACTGGCTTTTCAAGTGGAAATGCAGCCTCAAAATTATGAGAGTCATATAATTGTGTTTTACATGAAACTGATTTTAGTCGATAATTCTTTAATGAATAGGGAAAAAAAACTCCTAGATGTAACCTTGCCTTGTTGGGTCTAAAATTTTGCACCAATTAGTACATTTTACGTGCAAATTTAGGTCAGAAAACATTACTCTTGAAGCTGAAACTCATGTTTTCTGATAGGAAGTAATGTTATCTTCAAGATTAGTGGAACTCTCTGAATTTGGCAAAAAATGAGTAATTTAGCCATGGTGTACTTACATGTAGGTCCCTCTCTGGCCGTATGTGGGAAGGTCTGCCAGCAACCTGCGGATGGTCGTGGGAAGGTCTGCCAGCAACCTGCGGATGGTCATGGGTTTCTGCCAGACTCTGGCTGGTTTCCTAGCACCACAATGCTGGCCGCCGTCTTAGAAGTGAAATATTCATGAGTACGGCATAAAACACCAATCAAATAAATAAATAAATAAATACAGGTTAAGTACACTAACGAAATAATAGTGCACAGAGGGAATTCTTCACTGAATTTGTAGAGCAGTATATCTGAGTTCTAAGCCATGTCTGTGTTGGGACAGCCACACGCATTGATATACTTCCTTAAGAATAGTGGGTGAAACATACTGATTCTTACCCAAAATGCAATTCAGATCTACCGCTACGCTGGACGCAGAACTGATTTCTCTGTGTCTGAACTGAACATTCAGCCTGAAGCGTACAACAAGGAGTGTGCCAGAAAATGAGACTACAACATCTGGAATCTTAACTTTATGCGCCAAAACAGACATTTATATCCTTGGTGGCATTGAAAGTGAGTGGCTTACTCTGAGTGCTTCAATTTCCTCCAACCCACAAAACTCACTGTGATGATACTTGTGAAAAAATTTTAAAAAACAAAAAGAAAAAAAGAGAAATTCACACATGCAACACTCAAGAACAACTTGTCTGAGTTAGAATACCCCAGACCACTTGGCCATTATTTTGAGAGGATTAGTTTGAGATCAACAAATGTGTAGTATTACTTTTATGTAGATCATATTGTAGTTTAACAGAATTCCCCAAATATTGTATTTGGTAATATTGTGAAAACAACAAAAACCTGATGGTGAATAGATTTGGTATTAACCAACCAGATCTGTTGTAACTGTGGTCCAATTATTTTTCAGGGTATGTGTGGTTGTCAAGAGATCCCACTGATGGCTCCTTGGTGATTACCAAAACAGCCAATCAGGATTCAGCAATTTCAGCAGGACTCCACCCCATTTTAGTTCTGGATGTGTGGGAACATGCATACTATCTGAAACACCAGAACAAACGGCCGAAGTATATCGACGACTGGTGGCTGTTAGTTGATTGGTCTAAAGTTTCAGAGCTTGATGACTGGTGGAGGAAGGTGGACTCTGTTCGTGATGAATTGTAGCTTGTTATGCATTGTGTTGGTTTTTCATGAATTTGTTAATAAAAATGTTGACATAAAATTTCGTCACTTGTGTTCCAGAGGACGTGGAAGATATCATTCTCATTGATAGACCCTTAGCTTGATGATAAGATGTTTGAAAACCAAAATGATTACAAGGGCCTGCTAGCCGAAGGGGTTAGAACGTTAGCACAATGCCCCTCTCAAATGTAGTCGCTATGAGCTAAAGTCTAGCTCCTGCTGGCTTCCTCTCTGGCCGTAAATGGGATGGTCTGCCACTGATGTGTGAATGGCCCTGTGTTTCCTTCTACCACAATGTTCGCCACTGTTGAAATATTCTGGAGCACCCTGTAAAGCGCTGTTCTAGTCAAATACCTCAAGTCCTCAAGCTTTTCAACCACAGCTGAAAGCCATTTTTCAGTATTTTCTTGGAGAACTATATGGTCTGGAGAAATAAACCTTATAGTTTTCTGAAGCTTATGTCTCTGGTGACACAAACAAATCATTTTTGGCTTCATTTTTACAATAACTATGCATAAATTACCCTTTAAAACTGTTTTAATGATTGGAAAGGTGGAAGATTTACAGTAAATAAATAAATCAAAATGAATACACACTGATAAATGACCCAAAATTTGGCACCTGACTATTAAGTTGTTCATTTTTTATCCTGACTGAGAGCTGTATTGATCTTGGAATAGTGTTTTGTAGGACAATATCCTATGGGAAAAATGCCAGTTTCAGTACCAAAAGTAACATTTTGAAACACTTATTTGGTTAAAAAAATGGACTTTTTGGATGAATTTTTAGGCCATTTACAAACCATGTGTACATACCAGTGTATGGAGAAGACAGGTTAGCTAATCTGAAAAAAACAAAAACAGGAGTTTTATTTTCTTATTTATCCAACCCTCAGCATGAGGAATAGGCCAAGTACTGCTTGGTGTCCACACAATGTGACTGGGAGGGATGTCATGTCTAGTGTCTTCAGCACAGTGTCCCCACATTGTGACTGGGAGGGATGTAATGTCTGGTGTCTTCAGCACAGTGTCCGCACATTGTGACTGGGTGG
Organism: Acanthopleura granulata; assembly: GCA_016165875.1. Classification (NCBI taxonomy): domain Eukaryota; kingdom Metazoa; phylum Mollusca; class Polyplacophora; order Chitonida; family Chitonidae; genus Acanthopleura; species Acanthopleura granulata. Next base: position 1,429,851 of record JABBOT010000019.1, on the reverse strand, counting down.
GATGTCATGTCTGGTGTCTTCAGCACAGTGTCCGCACATTGTGACTGGGTGGGATGTCATGTCTGGTGTCTTCAGCACAGTGTCCCCACATTGTGACTGGGTGGGATGTAATGTCTGGTGTCTTCAGCACAGTGTCCCCACATTGTGACTGGGTGGGATGTCATGTCTGGTGTCTTCAGCACAGTGTCCGCACATTGTGACTGGGTGGGATGTCATGTCTGGTGTCTTCAGCACAGTGTCCGCACATTGTGACTGGGTGGGATGTCATGTCTGGTGTCTTCAGCATGGTGTTCGCACATTGTGACTGGGTGGGATGTCATGTCTGGTGTCTTCAGCACAGTGTCCCCACATTGTGACTGGGTGGGATGTCATGTCTAGTGTCTTCAGCACAGTGTCCCCACATTGTGACTGGGTGGGATGTCATGTCTAGTGTCTTCAGCACAGTGTCCGCACATTGTGACTGGGTGGGATGTCATGTCTGGTGTCTTCAGCACAGTGTCTGCACATTGTGACTGGGTGGGATGTCATCACTGATGTCTTCAACGCAGTGTTCATACAGTGTGACTGGGTGGAACGTCATGTCTGGTGTCTTCTGCACAGTGTCCCAGTGTGGCAGCACAGTAAAGATTTGGGCAATGTGACCTGCCTGCAACAAGGGGACCTTGTCAAGAGGGGACTGAAATACTGCTGAAAGCAACTTTTAGCCCAAATTACCCAAAAACTGAAATAACACCAGTAGGCTGTACAGTTTTTATTATTTTATCCAAATATTGTATTACATGTAATAATATTAATAAAATATTTCCTGTCTTCACCTTGATTTTCTCCATATCTGGGCTGAAATAAACGTGTCCACCTCAATCATCAACTTTCTCCAACCTGTCAATCACAACATTCCACCAAAAGCCCCGCCATCTTTCAGAGGAATGATTGGCGGTCTACTTGACACATTCTGATTGGTCCAATAATTAAAACTGGCATGTGGTGGTTTGCCAGATATGTTGTAAAGGTCATTTAGGACGGCAGATGCTAGACAAAGCTCATAAAAATATTTACAACATGGCTTCGGCCCAAAATGATAATATATCTATTTTAATCCAAATGTATTAAGCAATAAATGTTCCCACATGAATGATACCTGTACTTCAAGGTAGCTGAAGGCAAAAAGGGAAAGACCCCACAAAAATGACGTTATGGTGAGTACAGAGACTATTTAAAAACTGTGCCTGAAAATACCTTAACTGAAGTTCTTCAGTCGAATTTTTAATTCTGTGGTGAGTTTTATGGACCAAATTGATATTGTGTGTACAAAATCCTTAGTAATGTCACTGTTCAAGGGTCTCTCCCTTTAAGATGAATCCTCCTCATAATAGTAATGTAAAAGACAACTCATGACTGAGACTCTGTTCATTAAAAAGATAACAAATTCTCTCTAGAAAGGTATGGGACATATATATATACATACATATATATGTATATATATATACATACATATATACATATATATATACCTTAACTGACCTAAAATTTTGTCCATGACTAAGATGCTAAGTTTTCCCGCTGCCGACAGTTCTGTTGATTTTTCAAAGGTGTACTGAGGTTCGTAGGTAATATTTTATGACATTTATTTGTCTCTTGTTTGTACAAAATCTTACGTCATTTATGGTATACATACATAAAAAAAAATGGCTGTCATATGTGGACTTAAATACTGCTAGAGGTGACTATTAGCATACACGTATCTGTTGTCAGTTTATTGGAAATGAAACGACAAGAGCCATGCAGCTGAGATATTAATTCATCCATATCTAAGCTTCAAATACAGCATATTAACATAGTGAATATGAACAAAGAATAAACAGAACACAGCATCAAGGTTAGAATTATGGTTAAAATCAGTGAATAAATAGAGCAAGGTCTAAGACCTGAATAAATTCTTACAAACGTCTAATGATGATGACAACATACAAAAAAAAGGATTCGATTTCGTTGCGTTACCTATTGGAACAGTAACAAAAATACATCTTCACTGAAGAACGAAAAACAGGATCAGGATAATAATTCATAACATCATAGAATCTGAGATGTGCTCTCCCAAACCAGGTGTGTTAATAACACACTCCCACACCAGGTGTGCTAATAACACACTCCCACACTAGGTGTGCTAATAACACACACCTGAAATAATGAAGCGTCTGGGAAGTTTTGATCTAAGCGTCATACACCTGTTCTCAAAAAACAAAGACCTTTAGGATGTGAGGAGTGAAATCACATATATATCAGAATCTGAGAGTTTGTGTATGTAAAGCCAAATCTTGCTCAACAGTGGGAATTGTCTTCAACATAACAGGATTAACATGTCAACACACGCCCATCATATTACTATAATTCTTCTATATATTGGGACATATCAGTTCTGCCAAAGGCAAAATACTACATTTCTCTCCCAGCCTTTTTAATATGTAAAAGATATGGATATGTTGGTCATTAGATGGTCTAACGATTGGTGAAAACATTACAGTAAGGTGTATGTTTAACTAAAACGGGTAGATCAGGTATCCCCCAAAATTAGAAGAATTACAGTGCATGCAAATCTGATTAGAGACAGAGTGATTTAGCCACGAATGAATTTCATGCCCAGAAGCTGGGTACGATACCACAAGGACTTTCTTAACTAAAACACAATCTTACAGTACATTGTTGCGGCCTAGAAATTAAAACTTTGATAACAACTTGTTATCTGGAGGCAAACATATCAAACTTTCAACTTTCAGTACTGTACTAAAGACTGTATTATAAGTTAAAAACAGCTTTGTGGAAGCGGCCGTACAGTGATGTACTGAAAATGTCTGCCATCACACATCATGCTGTAGACAAAAGCAACAGTCAAGCAGACAAAATGTCTCTGAAATTGTGGAAACCAGTAGCCCACAATCTAGCTCACCAATAGCCCACCAGTAGCAGGCGTTTAGATTGACAATCCACAGTTAGACTTGTGTTCTGTGAATACACAGGGCAGGCAACCATTGAAAACATTTCACTTTTCTTCAATCATGCCACATTGCAGGCACACTTCTAGTGCACTACAGACACGCCAATGGCAGGCTAGAGGCGGGCTACTGGGTTGCCTCTGGTGAGCATGCCGATGTTGAGTTTACTTGTGCAAAACACCACATTGAAGTTATGTATTAAAAGATATCGTAGATAGACAACATGCACGCAGTTTTCTTCATGCAAATGAAGCTCTGTTCATCTTTATTTGTATATGATAAAAAAAAAAATTAACAGTAGTGTTTAAAGCAGCTTACATCCATACCACAACCAATAAATGTTTCTCACTCCTACCATGAACCAAAAAACTGCAGTACGACGCCAAATCTAGCAGAAATATACCCTCAGACAATGTATGAAACATTTGATGTTAAAATAATACAGAAACCTATCGCACAGAAGTTTCAAGAAACAGCGTGATTCAGGTCTTCTGATCGAAATCCAAGCTCTCGCTCTACATACAGCAATCGATATTGATAAAAAATTACAATCTGATGCCTGAAAATCTACACTAAATATATTTTTCACAACAAGCTTGTAGAAGTAACATCTCACTTTTCACAACCATTCTAGAAAGGGCTGCCAAATTCCCCATTGCAACGCATCATTAGGTAATACGAACACTGTAAACTTCATCTGACACATGTATTTAAGTAATAATAATAATAATGATAATAATAATAATAATATATATTTGTGTACTCATGAATACAAGTGGTTATGTGTAAATTACATTATCAACTGCCTTCTGATATTATTCTGAACAAGATGAACATTAATTTGCATAATTGTTAGTCAATTTAGGAGGGTTTCAACTGTCACAGCCACGAGACTGTTACACTTTTTAAAATACATTTCATCCATTTATGAAGATTGAACAAAATCCATATTAACAGTTTGTAAAATTTCTATGTACAGAATGTTTGCACTCACAACTTTGAAATAGACTATAATGATATATATACATCAACATGAGGTCAACCTTTCCCATGTTCAGTTTAGTCATATATGGAATCTGATACAAATCACCAAAAAAAAAAAAAAGACCAAATCCCATTTTTCACTTAAAAAATGTCACTGAAAAACATGACTACAGTACTGGTATCCCATCACTGATTGTCGTATGGCATATTCTTCAATCAAAATGTAGGTGAAAATAAAGAGCATGGAAAACATTTCCTTCTCATATGGAACAAAACCCTCCCAAATCACACACGTGTATGTATCACCTCAGGAAAGTGTGTAATTCCACTCAAGCAATTAAATAAATTCCAAGCACAGACAAATCAATTTAAGTCATATAATCTATGTCCAAATCTGTTTCTTTACATAAATAATGTTCAGGAATATCAGCATAAAACTGTTCTCGACCAGTTTAAAACATGCCTGTTACTCCAGATACAACCTGACAAATGACCATCATTTACCAATCAACATTCAAAACAGGTAACAATTCTGTGGTACTGCCCTCATTTATGTATTTATTTAATTATGTGTATTTATTAAAGTGTTGCCATACACAAGAATTTTCTACTTCTACAATAGCAGTCAATTTTGTGGGTGGTGGAAACCAGAGTTCCTAAGAGTTAAACCGCCAACCTTTGGGGCAAGTTACTGACAAACTTTTCCTCTGCAGGTTCAGCGATCAGTGTGAAAATGACATCCTGGATGAGTCAATATAGGAATACACTCAATTCTTCTTGGTTATTACATACTTTTGTGCATGGAGAGAAGAAAAAAAAAGTGTCTCCAATTTCTGGCAACACTCAATATGAAACAGCCAATCAGCTGTTTGACTTTTGTTCACATGACATAAAATGACCAATCAGGTGGCTTAGTTATGTGATAGCTAAAATGGTAAAACGATATCTGGAAAATGGTCACATGGTATGAATAACAAATGTGTGTGGCTCAAAAATAATGGTAAGATTATTTGATGGCAACCAATGAGGTGGCTTCTTGTGCTGATCACATGGCTGCAGGCGTCCATTCGGATTTCAGTAAACCCAATTCACAGGCACCCACTGTGTCTCATGTGTGAATTCATTCAGAGCTTTCTTCAAGGTGCGATACGTATCGTCGAAGTTATCGTTGACAATCGTCTGATCGAAATACGTCTTGTAAACTCTCTCAATGTCAGCGCTTTCCTGGATTGTATTCAAGAAATCTTCCTCCTTTTAAAAAGACAAGATACCCAAATGACTGAAAAATTTTAAATGCTCAGATTTGAATTGATAAGTGCTCCCTTCTCAGCTAGAAATGAATGAAATTTTCCAAGGTCTTTATTTCTGTTTTTGTTTAGCTGCAGAAAGTTTCATCCCATTAAAAATTAAAATTGTCATGCTTTAATCAGTATCAATTTTTTAACACATACAGTATTGTAGTTACACTACGTATGATGATGTAATATGAAATAAAAAAAACTATTCTGTTGAATTCTATGACTTCATTTTGTCTTATAATCTAAGATTCACAAATGCACAGGTTGCCCAATTTATTTTTCCTTCAGAGAACAGAGATCAGTTTTAGAGACAAAGGAAATGAAGCAATAAAACAAAAATAACACTTATCGTTTACGCTGAACATTACAGGGGAATAAGCATTTAAATACGCATTTAAACAAAAGGAAAAAGTAAGTTCTTCCTTAACCAAAGGAAAAAGTCAGTTCATCCTTAACCAAAGGAAAAAGTCAGTTCATCCTTAACCAAAGGAATCCCCTTCAAACTTATGCTCATCTACAAATCTGAACACAAGCCGCTTGAGATACCTTCTTTTTAGATTATCATTATCAGATTTCTATTGTTTTAGTACTTAATAGTGAAATTTAACAAATGTCATCCTGCGAAACAAGCTTCTTCACATCTCTGGCAAATCTGCCTCCATAACTGAAAAGAACAACACAGAAACAATCTTACCGTCTTAAACTCGACTGCTCCAGGCGTCTGTGAACAAACAAAGCAAACACATGCCATTAGAGCATACAATCACAAAATTCCACCTTTAATCCACGTGTACAAGAATGTATGAAAGTTACAGAATCAGTATAGAATGAGAACCTAAAGGCACTGAAATATATTCTATGATGAATGCTCAGGTTTCTTTCATGTAGATAATTCTACTGCCTGGCCTTTGTTCATGATCAATACACTAAAGTCGATCTATCATAAATTCACATTTTTATCCATCAACTGTTTGTAGTGCAGCTAGGAGGTTTGAGAATCGCTTTATGAGGAAAGCAAATTAAAATAGAAACAACAGCGAATATTAGTCAGAAGGAAGTGGAATTAATGTCTGTGTTTCTTTGATTGGTCGTTTACACTGTACTCAAGATTTGATTGGTCGTTTACGCCGTACTCAAGAATATTTCACTTATACAAGGGCAGTCTGCATTAAGTTAGGAAAAAAAAACAAACAGAGCATGGAGGAAACCCAAGGCAAGGTTGCTGCAGACCTTCCCCTTTCATGACTAGAGTCCAAGCCAGCTTGAACTGGACTTGAACTCACCATGACCCTACTGGCCACAGGCACCAAGGGACTTGAGCTAACTACAGCGGCACTTCTTGTGATACAAATGACAGCCATCAGAGCACACAAAAAAAGTAATCCATCACCACTGGAATTTTATACAAACAAAAATCAAATAGGTACATATGCAAGAGCGGCGATCACACTCTATTCCGTCTTGTTTTGAAGCAGCCTCCGAATCACGAGTGCATCAAGGGAGACAATGAGGCTCTGGTGCTAAACGAATTTAATCTCATTTGGTTTGGTAAAGCCTCTTAAAGCTTAGAATCTACATTTGTTTAACTCAGGAAGCTGCAGCACACACTGATTCCTCAACCTTTTTGCGTATGAGAGAACAACTTTCAGTTCAATTTCTGCACATATTTAATCTGATTTTGGGGACAAAACTATACTGGTTGGATTGGCATTTTTCAGGGCTTCACAAAAAATATTATTTTATCGGTCAACACAGAATAATGCTTTCGGAATATAACTGAATAAATACCTTACAAACATGCGGAAGGGTTGAAGAATTACAGTAAGTGAATGCGTGATTCTAGAGCCATTCACTGGAAGAAATGATGAACTTACAGTAGTGCTCTTTTTGGTCATGCCTCTGCGCTGACCTTCTTCGTACATGTCACGCAGCGCATCCACACTCGGCGCTGCCAAAAACACGATGAATGGCATGAACTCCGAGGTCTTCAGCACTTTCAAAGACTGTGGAAAAAAAAAACGGTCGTCAAGATTAAAAACAGCTTAAAATGCTGCAAATCTATCGTATTTAAGAGCTTTTATTTACGGCAGACCACATTCCTGGAGTAGTGTCATGGATGTGAGGTTAAAAAGGGGCCTCATGAAACTGGTAATATAGTCCTTGGTGAGAATTGAAGACAATTATTTGTCTCTTCTGCTTTACAATAATGTCCGACATATTGTTATTATGTCTGTTAGTGACAGTGGAAGTCAAACCAGACTATTAAGTGACAACAATGGACTATCTGGTAATTTTAACTTGGATCAGTGACACAAAAACTCAGACATTTGCTAAAATGGTTTCACATATACCTTACCCTATAAACATGATCAAACTAAACGCAGTTTTGGCACTTCTAGGAAAATCCGAAGAGGTTAATTTTATTCTTTTTAAAAACTGTAACATAAAAAGTCTGAAACTTGCCACAGACTGTAAATTCCTACGCCATCAAGAATAAAACATGTATCGGACAGCACCGGATTTATGATTGAAGGCAACTAGGAAACATACAGAAAGTCATGAGAAATAACTTAATAAAGGTCGGTCGGGCTACCTGCAACAAATCTATTTTTTTAATGATGGCCCCAGTCACCTATAAAACTAGGGCTCCTGTGTAAAACTGGTGAGTAAATGATGCAATGGAATACTCACTGTGGGGTTGACATCCAGGACACACATCTTGCCGGACTTGATGACCTCGTGGATGGTGTCCAGGTGAGTGCCATAAAGATTCCCGTTGAATTCTCCGTACTCCAGGTACATGTCGTCAGCGATGTCCTTCTGCATGGTTTCGCGGTCCGTGAAATAGTACCCCTTTCCATGTTCCTCTCCGGCACGCGGCGCCCGCGATGTGTCTGTAACCAGCAATGCCTTTGGATAACACCACTTATTTTGATCTCCAGGTGGCAGTGAGCCAAACAGAATCACCCAGGATACACAAGTTTCAAGATGCCATGTTACGACATGTCCCTTTGTGACGTGATGTCGTCATTGTATGGCACGGTAGGGTCAATCTGCACAATTTAATATGGGACGGTATATACAACATTGAACAAAAACAATAAATTAAAACTTCCAAAATGTGTTCTCTAGCAATGCTGGATGTCATTCTGGGCAACAGAAACGAAATTCCGACTGTAGATTCTTCTAAATACATGAACTGACAAGGATGGAGAATTGACCCTACCACGCCGTAAAACGGTGATGTCATTTCGCAAAGTAACACCACTGCGTTCTTATAATGACGTAACTCGAAGCCTGTTATTGATTCTCCTACCGCAGAGTTTTCTGAAAATTTCTTAATGAAGAGATGGCAGGTTTTAAGAGTTTATTGAAGATTGTGGAAAATATCTGCGTTGGGGATTACCAGCTAGGAATCTGAACCAACAGTCTCTGGCCAGACCGAAGGCAGCGCTCTTATAATACCCTGTTACATTTACCGCCTATTTTCCAGTCACATCCTTTTGACTTCTCAGGAAAGGCAAATCAAACATTATGACACAATGCACCAAAGAATCACTGTCTGCTATACAGTCTACCTCAGCAACCTTGCCCACAGTGCCAAGTGCCAAGAAAAGGCTTACCAGTTCCAGATTTGAACCAGCAATCTTTTGGTCTGAAGTACTAACAGACTGAAGGGAATTTGTTTGATCAGGGTTACCATGGTAATTTGAGCCAGTGACATTTGGATTGCAAGTCCAAGCTCCTTCTACTAGACTAAAAGGAAATTACGAGTCCATAAACAGTTAGGCAACATATGCTATCCTGATCCACAAGTTTTAAAAGGAAAAACACATTTTAACACTGTTTCCTCATTCTTTAGAGGTCACGACTCACGACAACGACAAAAAAATTCCGGAAAGTTAAAACTTGAGAAACTTACGCGGCATGGCAGATCCGAACTTCTGGGGCTCCATCTTGATCAGCCTCTCCTTGAGCGCGCGTCTGCCGACACCAGAGGCACCAACCAGTACCAGGGTTTTTCGCTTAAACGGTGGCATCTTGGTCACCTCTTCATACACCATCATCTCACACTGGTCAAATTCTGCGATGATCATTTTGCACAAGTTCAACTTCAACATTGTTATTAAGTTACATGTATCTTTAATGCTGCCATGGTTATCTGACTGATGTTTTACAAAAATTACGACGAACTTAAGGACAGTGTTTAATGTTTTTGCTCATACAAAGGTTGTTATTTATTTATTTATTTATTTGATTGGTGTTTTATGCCGTACTCAAAAATATTTCACTTATACGACTACGACCAGCATTATGGTGGGAGGAAGCTGGGTAGAGCCTGGGGGAAACCCACGATCATCCACAAGTTGCTGGCAGACCTTCCCACATACGGCCAGAGAGGAAGCCAGCATGAGCTGGACTTGACCTACCAGCGACTGCATTGGTGGAAAGCTCCTGGGTCATTACACTGTGCCAGCGCGCAAACCAACTAAGTCAAGGTGGGCCCCCCCCCCTCCCCAAAGGCCGTCAAATTTATGCCAGCTGTAAACCACCAACCTTTGACAAGTTGCTGACAAATTTTCTTTCATCTGACATACAGAAAGGCATACCATACCACCCGTATTGTATAAAGTGGAATTCGCTGAACGTTACACTACAAAAATGGCCACATAGCTGCTTATTCACCAAGGCCCTACACGCAGCGAGAGCGTGGGACTTTTTAATGTTACAAAGGGCCTATGATGAGAGTTGGGAAATCAAAGAAAACATTTCTTGTCCAAGGTCAGTTTTGAACCTGCGCCTCATTTGTCCTAACGACTGAAACGTTATCACCTCAAACCACCAGACCACATCCTGTATTTTAAAGCAGGCTACAAGGTTTATGGATGGAGGAAATAGTAAGGAACAGCCACACTTCATCGAGAACCTGACAAACCCAAAACAAAAGGCTTCAGATCAGTCAGCCAGAGCTGGATTTGAACATGCGACCTCTTTGATCAAGGGACACACCTGAATTCTGCTTGGATGTGTACATGGTCTTTTTTTTCTTCCTTCTGGTAAATCCACACACTGGAGAGAAATGAAATCACAAAATGTTTATTATCATTTATTTAATTTTATTTAATGAGGGTAACTTTTAAACAGATTATGCAGCTTTGGTCAAGCTACTTTAGGCCCAGGCAAGAAAAGTTCGCCATGGTTCTAAAGCACACTCACGATTTTTTCACTTTGCAAGTTAATCATGAACTAAAGGTAAACATTTGAATGAACAAAGTAAATCGAATCACAACCTGACTCTAGAGATTTATGTTTTAATCAGGCCTTCATATTTGAGAGGTGCAATCACACTCCCACACTTATTTAATTATTTGATTGGTGTTTTACGTCATACTCAAGAATATTTCACTTATATGACAGCGGCCAGGATTATGGTGGGAGTAAACTGGGCTGAGCCTAGGGGAAACCTGCAGGTTGCTGGCAGACCTTCCCATGTACTCCCACACCTAGCATACTCCTGAAACAAAATCCAGGTGTGCTAATAACACACGGCTGAAGGAACAAAGGGTCTGGGAAATGTGAATCTAGGTGTGAGTGAGTGAGTTCTTGGGGTTTAATGTCGAACTTAACAGTGATTCAGTCATATGACGACGAGGAATCCTTCTAGTGTGTGCTTATAGTATGTCTTCTTGTGGCAGGGCGAGTCCATGCCACCAAAGTGCTACCGCCACTGGAACATCATACTGAAGACACCAGACATGACACCCCACCCAGTCACATTATACTGACTCCGGACGGACCAGCAGTGTTTTCTTGCTCTAACCTCTGAATGCTGAGCGCCAAGCGAGGCAGCAACAAGCACCATTTTTGAAGTCTTTGGTATGACTCGACCCAGGCTTGAGCCTGAATCTCCCGGTCTCGAGGCAGACGCTCTAACCACTAGACCACCGAGGCGGTCGAATCTAGGTATGCAAATCACAACCCTGGTCTTTTGATAGGGATGTAATAATAACACTCCTGCTCTAAATTAAGAAAGATGGCCTGTTAAATGACCTACATATTTCACCGGGGAAAAAATGCATATTTAGAGCCAAATTAATGTCATAACATTATTTTTGGCCCTGAAACGTTTATAAGAATATCATCCTACCTTTGACACAAACATGAAAACAGCTTTCTAAAATCAGTGTAACCTGCAGATTCGGGGGAAAAATAACAGCTTAGTCATGGATGAAATTTTAGGTCATTCAAGGTCTTTGAAATACGGAAGCATCACAAAACTGCTCAAAATGCCTGCTCTCTTCAAATCGCTATAACATCATGGAGACCAAAGGGAAAATCAAATCCCTAAAAGGGCAATGGACATGAAGTCAGAAAGAATTGAAAGTCTTTTGGATGCTTATTTCTGTTGATACTTGATACACATGTGTGCCTTATAGCTCAAGGATATCGTACAGTGATGGCTGAAAAACATAAATATTGTTCGAAAATCATTTCCACCTCTCACAAGAACAATATTTATGGTATTCAGCCATCACTGTACAATATCCTTTCTATTATTTACACCCCAGCAGCATCATGATTTTGTTTACTTTAACGAGTTTTGGGCATTTTTTTTCCAGCTGCAGGCTATCACAGACATGCCTAGAGCGTGACGTCATGTACATGACGTGTTACATGACGTATCTTTTTGTGTGACGTGAGAATGTAGCAGTTGAATAAACTTACATTACGATGTCATTTCGCTGAGATTAGATTGGAACTTCATGAAATAAAATGTCATGATGTTTGGGTGTGAAATATCAAAATGTGATATGTGTTATGACATTAATTTGGCTCTAAATATGCATTTTTTCCCCGTGAAATATGTAGGTCATTTAATAGGCCATCTTTCTTAGTATCAAAATGTGATATTTCACCACAGTGAAAATAACACTTATCAGTGAAGGAAATGCTGGGACCTCACTGATGTATAAATAATAACGCAGAGTGGTCTTGTATTTTTCACAGGAACTCGATTCATAGCTCCGCTGACAATGACCTCCCAATACAGTCCGTTCGTACTTACACAAGCTCTTAGAGTAATCATACTCTGGTCTAACGAAGGCTTTACGTTTTTCCTCCAGCGTCTGGGAGGGGATAAGGCCCGAGGGTGTGTCACTCTCCACAATGCGCGCCTGTCAGGGGACAAACAGTCATTATATACTTGTTGCTTTAGAAACCACATATCCTGCTCAGACAACAAACAAATATAACCATAATTATTTCCGAACATTTTTATGACCTGTTTCATAAATCATCTATTAATATGGAATTCTTACAAGGCCATGGGATACACCATTTTAGATTTATTTATTTACTTGATTGGTACTTAAGAATATTTGACTTATATGACGGTGGCCAGCATTATGGTGGGAGGAAACCAGGTAGAGCCCAGGGGACACCCACGACCAACCACAGGTTGCTGATGGCCTTCCCAAGTGAAACCGCACCATTTCAGAGAAACCATTCGTACCCTATGCTTTCAGTATTAGATTGGCTTTGATTGGTTAAAATTGACTGCATGGTAACCAATTCGATTTTGCCTTTGTTAGCTTTTTTACTTACTTTGAACTGTTAATCCTTCATCACAAAATGAGAAGTGACGTTTCTAAACTATAAATGGGATTCTTTATCGATATATATATACATTTGGTCTAGTGTTGTCCTTTTTTTTTCTTTGTGAAATACTTTATCCCCTATGAACCTGTGTGCAGAATTTGCAATCCATGTGTGCATCTGTATACTCTCTGATGTGTTCATGCCACTGAAACTGGCTATTTTTGGTTTATTGCAGTGGAAACCCGAACCTTAATAGCCCCAGTTCGAAGAGTAACCTATTTCACGTCAATATGAACAAGCGATCAATTATGAAAACTTTATGTCATTCTTTCATTCACATGGACAGAGGTTGCAACAAATGGGATAAAAGCAGTGTAAATCTTCAACTTCTTCAATCATTTCAAAGCAGTTTCTACACGGTAATTCATGCATACAGTTATTGTACAAATAAAGTCAAGAATTATTATTTCTCTATATGCTACCATTCTCAAAAAAAAAAAAAAAAATGCTGAAATATTGCTTTCAGCAGTGGTTGAAAACGTTAAAGAATCAGAGTAATTGAGAAACAGAGGTATGATTAAAAAAAAAAAAAGTGCATGCATTCGCGCGTCCCCTGTACGTTGACGTTCTGCCTTACCTGCCACCAGTTGGCATCATCTGAGCACAAGATCTCAAGGATGTCTCCGTCACGGAATGGCAGACCGGCTTCTTTACACGGGATCAGCCGGTCCTTAAGTGGGTCGTAGTTGAAGTGGGTCTTCATATAGACCTGGTGGCGGACAAAATGTGACCAGGTTTTGAATTAGATAAACTATGACTCATGGTTTTTTCCTAGCAACTTTCTAATGGTGGTAACCATGATGTGAAATAACAGAAAATTGAGGTTTACAAAAATTTTACATTTTTGATAAATTAGTGACAAAAATATTTTTAATTGGCCAGAAAAATAACCCCCTGTAACCACAAATATGTGTGTTATTAGGTAACAATGCCCAAATTTGGCTCACAGCTGAAAATTATATTTCACATGTTGTAATATCGCGTAGGTAATTCAGAACTTTGACTGTGGAGCAGTCAAACAAAACAGTATTTCAGTTTTCATTCTTTTTATTTGATGAAAAACAGTTTTTAAGAAGAGGACAATCTGCACAGTAGTCAACTGTCTACCAACTGGTGAAGCAACAGTATGTTGTCTTTCATGTTTTTTTTTTTTTTTTTTCTTTGAGGGTTGGGGTGGGGTATGAAATGTTATGGGGGGGGTGCATATCTTTTACACAAACCTTGATTTGGTACTGCTAGCATGGGAATGATTTCAAAGATCATTTGTCCAAATTCACAGACTAATCCATATTTATGGTTACAAGTACACTTCTTGGCAGGAATAGGAAGTCAAAGACTCTGCTTCGCTCACCTTGGTTTGGTATTGCTGAACATCATAGTTGGGAATGATTTTAAAGGTGACAGTGTTAGGAGAGAGTCGGACAATGTCCATCAACTGTTCTGGCGTGTGGACCTCCTGGTTGTTCACTTCTCGGATGATGTCACCCACGTGCAGTAACCCTGGAAACAGATTTTTTTTTTTTTTTTTTAGATAAGCTTTCTAATTCTACAAAAGCTGAATAAGCTTAAGATATGCATCTCTTAAAACTTGCATTTGAAACAGTTCTTCACATACAATGTTGAAATGGAGTCAAGCATAGTTCACTTAGGCCAGTCTTATGGTGGGAGGATTTTTTTTTCTTTCTGTTTTTTTTTTGAAGAATATGATTCTAAAGAACGTACTTTCATTTTGCTGAAAATAGATAACAATCCCTGAAACTCAAACTTGATCTGTGATCGGTCACAGTGGAGCCATGTACAAGTACCAGGCCTCAATACAATGCACTCGACCATTGTTGAAAAAAAAATATGGATTTCAAACTGATATACGATGGACTGAGAGAGTAGGTGTAAGCCAGTAATGCCTGAATGCCTGATGTTTGAATCTACCTGTGACTTTAAGTCAGGTGTTTTGTACAGTGCCTGTCCTGGCGTGGTGATTTTTCTCCATCCACAAAACTGATATGCCCGATGTTTTTCTTTTTGCACAGTGCACACCATGAATCAGACGCAGAAATATACGACAGGTGAGCAGACTTACCCTGCCTGTCAATCATGCTGCCGGCCATGATTCTGGCGATGACTAATTCCATGTTCTCATCAACCTTTACCGTTACACCCTGAGGGAGAAAGTCAGTACAGGTTAAACAGGATAACCGGAAATAAACTAATTTCGAAAACTTCAAATGTCATACCTTTATCATGTGAACATAAAATCGCTCATCCCAGAGAGATTTCATCCATACTACGGAATACCATTTTATGACAAAAAATTTATTACAATTCAGGAAAACTAAATGGAAGAGAAAGACAACTCAACAGAATTCCAACTGACTAAGAATCTCTGTATGAATTTTCCTGGGACAACAGCCACCAGCAGACACTTTTCCCTTGTTGTACCTGTTCAGGTGTTCTGACCGTTTATAAACTGTACTAAAACATTACATTCAAATCAGATGCCTACATTTTCTGTTACGACTGAAATTAATACCCTTCTCCCTTCATTTCATTTTCTTAATTCCACTGTTTAACTAAGACACTCAAAAACTGATTAAGTGTGGGTAAGTTTGATAAATTTGGGCTCAAATGTTCTAGAGATGTCATGTTTGCAAGAATTTTATAAAATTTAACATAGTAACATCAACGACCTTGAAGAAAAAGGTGAAGGTTGCTGGAAATCAACAGGGTTCTTCTTCACGAAAAGGTGTACGAGTGGTGTTTGATGAACTTGGGCTAATCAAGGATTTTACAAGCCGGACAATGCCCGCTACAACAATTGTGGCCGAGAGGTTAATAGCAAAAAAAACAACAACAAAATCAATCAAACAACATGTTGGTAATTCCTTAACATATTTATAATGATGGCCCAAAGCCAGGTGTGATATCCTGCTCTTACCAGAGGCTCTGTCTTGGCTTTACGAATACCCACAACTCTGATGTCAGTTTGGGACGGAATTCCAGGTGGGAAAGGGGCAGACAACTGGATGGTCTCAGGTTCGTACTCAAAATTTTTCTCCGCCACATGATCATGAGCAGTTAACAAGGCCTGGCAAAATACATATAAGCAGGAAAATGAAATGGATGTTTCGATATATGAAATGAAACATTTCCAAGTTTTGTTTACTTCTCTACCTTGGGACATGTTGATATTACTGGGCATAAACAACTCAATAGCCATTTATAGACTTTGATAACTGAACAAAATGAAATATCATAAAGTTCCATAATGAAGCCATTTACACTCACAGCAGACAAGAAAAAAAAAAAAAAATGGCACAATTCATGGTTAAAAAAACACTGGCAGACCAACATAGTAAAGGGGAATAACTCTTACATCAAAGTGAGGGGAGGTAAGCAGGTCCTTCAGCTCTTCCGCATCTCGGTTGTCCATGTGAGAACGCAGGACTTCCAATGTGTCCGACGCCAGCTGTGACGACTCTCGGTGAGGACTCGTGAACTCATTCTCTTCCAACTGATCGTGGACCTGGAAAACAAAGAGATTTTCCTTTGATTTTATTTCATTTATTCACCACATAAAAAAAAGTTACTCACTCACAAATAAAAACAGAAGCCGAGATAAAATTTCATAGAACACAAAACATATCTGGGCTGAAACTACATGTACACCACCTTGATTGTTATAGACAATGTAACACATTTACAAACTCTACCAAAACACTTTACTTATTTCACGCAGCAACCATGATTATTTCACTGACATGTATTAACTAGAAGTTTAGCAGGCATATCAAGAAATTAAGACACATAGAAATTAAAAACTGTTTAAGACATGAAAGAATTAACGATATCGAATTAACATTCCTCAACTGTCTCATGTGTCCGTATCACAACAAGTTAATCTAAGAGCAAAACTGATTATCCCAGAAGTTACGGATATAAACACTCATCTGGCATTTTACAACAACCCATTTTCTACTATTTTAACTTCAAAAGCCAGAAATAAAGAGCAACAAAGTTTGTGAATCTCCTCTGAAGCTGAAAAAGTTTTTTTTTTTAAAAGTCATTTTTCAAAATTTGCTTTTACCTGAACCAATGACTCTAAGGCTATGTCTTTAAAGAATTTCTTGAGAAAGGCGATGTCTGCCTGATCAGCGTCCACTCGCTCACCTATGCCCTCTAGGTTGGACCTCACCTGGCGAACGGCCACTGGAAAGAGAGACAACGAAGTCAGTCCAATTAGACAATTTCTCTACCTTTTACCTAATGCAATCTACACTTATTTTATTATATATTTATCAAAATGACGTTTACATTTGTTTTCAAGAATATATAACATAATCCACAAGAGCATGTATGACCGTCAGTTTTATGGCCAGAGAACACTGAGTGAGTGAGTGCTTGGAGCTTAACGTCGTAATTAACAGTGTTTCAGTCACATGACGACGACAGAGAACACTGGAGTAAACCACTGCCCTTTGGCAAGTAATTGACAAACTTTCACATGGGATGTATAGAGTTTCACCTGTAGAAAGTTCAAAGTGCATGCTATTTTGGTGACATGAAAGTGTTCATGTTTCTTACCCGGGGCCTCTGTGGCTCAGTTGGTTAGCGCTATCGCAGCACAATGATCATGGAGTCTCCCACCAATGCGGTCGCTGTGAGTTCAAGACCAGCTCATGCTGGCTTCCTCTCGGGCCGTACATGGGAAGGTCTGCCAGCAACCTGCAAATGGTCGTGGGTTTCCCCTGGGCTGTGCCCGGTTTCCTCTCACCATAATGCTGGCCACCGTCGTATAAGTGAAATATTCTGGAGTACGGTGTAAATCATCAATGAAATAAATAAATAAATATATTCGTGAGGGATACATGTACAAACATGTGCAGTATGTTTCACATACAGATCTCCTTTTTATACAAAGACAATATATCCTAATTCTTGTTTTTTTAGATCCAATCATTAGTTCTGCTAAAAGCAAATAAATACATTTTTCTCCCAGTGGTTTTTTTTTGGGGGGGGGGGGTTGGGTGGGGCAGAGAGTTATCATATGGATATATTGTTCTTTACACGGACTAACTGTGGTCCGTGAGGAAGGGAAATTTTCTGCTCCGGTTAATACACTGCTAAACAGGCCAATTCAGACGTCACAAAAAAACACTGGAAGAGTTTACACGGGCATTACAGTTCAGAATATGAGCCTTCATCACAATGTCTATCACGATATCTCCACTCTTAACAACCAGGAAATGATGGTTCAAATTCTCGAGTAATAATAACAAAGGAACACGCTTTTGACAACTGAAGCTCGGAAACAGGATGTGTCAAGCCTGTGTCAAGTGGTGATGTCAATTTTCCCACCACGACTTTACACGCAGACAAACTTCCCAGGCACATTATACATTATGTACATGCTTATTCATCAGATTGGGTTTTTACAACAGCAGGACTTGTTTTTGTTACTTTGAGCACAAGTGTGATTATCACATCCCTTGCAGAAGACCAGGAGTGTGATTATCACATCTAGATTCACACTCCCCAAACTCTTCATTATTTCAGGCCTGCGTATATTAGCACAGCTAGATTTTGTTCCTGGAGTGTGCTAGCATGCCTCAAATATGAAGTGGACGCCAGCAACAGATTCTGCTTCTTTCACTTAAATGGCAGAAGCATATCTATGTATTCTTTCTTCTTCTTACACTGCTTGGAATTACTGAATGTCGGGACACAGAGGACATTTACAGACAGGACCGTTAAACAATCCGGCCTGCATGTACAATGACACAGGAGCCTCTCAGGAATGCCATCTCTGAAAGTTCATGTCCATCTCAGGCTGGCTTCCTCTCGGATTGTATTCATCTTATTTATTTCATTGTGTGTTTATGCCACAATCATAAACATTTGACTTAGATGACGTCGAACAGCATTATAGTGGGAGGAAACCGGGGAAACTCCTGACCATCTGCATGTTGCTGACCTTCAAATGTATGACCATAGAGAAAACCAGCATGAGCTGGGTTTGAACTCCCAGCAACCTCATTGTTGACAAGCTCCTTGGTCACAGAAATCTGCTGGTATCCTAACAACTTTGGCATCATGTTCTTCAGTATAGCATAAGACAGAATCAAGAATATTTCACTTTATTATTAAGTGATCCCCATGAATACAAAGTATTCTGCCCGATTCTAAGAGTTTTATCCAAGTTTAATTGGAAGGTAGAATGATATCCTAGCAAAAAACCGTACATACACAAAAAGACCTCTTTAAACACTAACCCCGGCATTCTTTATCACTTTCATTTTTTCCTTTCTTTTTTTTTTAGCCCACATAAAAAAGCTGGACTGGGGAAGGTTATGTTCAAGTACATCACATGTACACTGTCAGCCACTTCTTGATTTGCATGTAACTTTAAAATGACCTTGCTGGTGTCGACCATGCAACGTCCCAGTCATCTGACACAGTTTAAACTTGAAACTCTTATCATAAAAATCACAAAGCTCTTAACAACAGGGTCGAAGTCTGTGACAGAAAAAAAAAAAAAAAAAAAAAAAAAAAGGGAGGAATAGAATTCTGTTTTAAATTGGGCTGGCAATGTTAACCTCACATCACTCAGACATTGCGACGGATTTCATATCGTCGACGGAGGGTTTTCACAACACTGGCTGGTGTTATCATAATACAAGCCAATGATGTTTGAGCCTGTTGATCAGATATTTGTATAACACAAGGCTGAACTGAAAACAGTCCGTGTTTTTCATTTGCAGGCCAACAATGACACCTTTTCCTTATGACCCCAATACCACAAAAAAAGGTAACGGACTCCTATTTTCCTTTATACTGCCTCCAGGTATTCTTTTTCGTTACATGTACATATGAAAGAATTAAATTCATGACCCATTGGTTAATTGATTCCATTCCATTACATACAATGTACATGTACTCTAAATAACCTCAAACTACGTCACAAAAAGTGTTTTTTTTAGAGTTAAATTCATGTCATAAAATATTATTTTTCGTGGCTGACACATATTTCCAGTATGTTTTATTTTATGTTTTATTCCTACCTATCAAATGAACCTCTTAACACATGCCTTTCTAACATCAACACAACTCTCAAAACTGGGGGAAAAATGAACAGTTTTGCCACAGACAAAATCTTAGGCCTAGCTTAACAAAGTAAACACCTTATAATAAACACGCATACATAGCACTGGTTATGCATATGGGCCCTGCATTTTACGGATTGACTTGTTACTCAAATTCAAGGTAAAGAAAACTCAGCCTTTTTCCCATCTTCATACTTTTTACAAGCTGGATTCTCTTACGTTACAGTAGTTTAATTAGGTGTAAGATGCGCATAATGCAGTACTTCATGGGTATCATTCTTTCAACAGTCTCCTCCATCAATTAGGCCATGTTTAAAAATGCAAAAATTCACTGCTGGGAGTAACCCAACCCTATCGTTAAAAGCAACGGTGGTTGGCTGGGAATTTTTTTTTTCTAAGTTGTGGTTTATGAAAAAGATAGAAACAGTAACTTGCATCTTTTTTTTTCTTTCTATTTTTGTAGCGAGTACGCAGGGCTATGCCAAACGAACATGTATTTAAAACTGGCCAAACCCTCACCACGCCTTATACATTACATGTGATGTCAAATCTGGGTGTACAGTCAGTGCTTAAAACTAAAGCCCAATGAAATATCTTGCATTAATATGTATTTATTTATTTGGCTAATGTTTTATGCCATACTCAAGAATATTTCATTTATAAAACAGCAGCAAGCACCGTGGTGGGAAGAGTCCGGTGGAAACCCGTGACCATCGGCAAATTGCTGGTGGACCTTCCCATGTAAGGCAGGAGAATAAGCCACCATGATCTGGGCTTGAACTCACACGATCGCATTGGTGAGAGGTACCTGCGTCAGTGTACTGCACTAGCGCGCTAACGCCCTCAGCCATGGAGGCCCTCACCTCTATTTCAGGTGTGTAATGACTTACCCAGGCCTGTATCTGTGGTGGCAGCTGGCATGATCGCAATACATCAACACCCTCAGCCACTAAATCTGGAAATACAAAACATAATTTCATTTTAATGAGTTGTACAACTTTTCAATAAATAAGTACAGAAAACAATTGCTTGGAATGTATATTGATGTTATTATTATTCACATCTGGATGATGAAGTAAATGACCCTGTTTCCTAGTATTCTAGTTTTCTAGAATTAACTTTGCCATGGCCACCCTTAAAAATATGTTCGTTGGGCAAAACCTGACCCACCCTTCAAAAAGAACTACCCAAAAGTTTCTATTGATATTTTTATTTTTATATTTTATATGTCAGCAGAAATTGCATCTAACGCACAATAAGAACTTTCGTGTAGGGCCCTTTATGGGAGGGTCAGTTGGGTTACCTGCAAACAAACATATTTTTAATGATGGCCTCATAAGAAAGGTATTTGGTGGTTATAACTCTGCTGCTTACAGTATGGGGATTCAGCTTAATTCAGGCCTAACAAAAACCACACACATGCTAGGTTTAGAGAATCACATCTACTGAGTAAATAATATGTCAGTAGACAAATCCCCACAAACATGATAATTCTGCGACAAACAACATGTTCACTATTTGCTCACTAAAAATAAGCTCTGTCGACACAGCTGTGACTAAATCCTGAGCCTCACTAATTAGACATTATACTTATAATAAAATTTATTTCTGTATATTCACAGACAGTTTTCAAAACTTTAAAATTCTGAAAATCTCTAAATATAAACGTTCATTTCCGTAGTTTCACACAGTCAATTTTCAAAAGTTTGTACTGAGATTTTGGATGGAGATTTTTATGTACCGAGACTGAAAATGAGGAGTTTTGTGAACATGTTAATTATCGTCTGTATTTATTCATTTATTTATCATATAATTGTTATTCTACATAATATTCAAAATGTCTCTCTTATGGAGGATGGCGATCTTACGCAAGATATATGGTTCACTGATAAAAAACATATCGTCTTGAAATTTATCCTTATTCTTCTGAGATTGAGTCTTATTCACAACAGTGGGGCCTCCGTGGCTCAGTCGGTCAGCGCTCTAGCGCAGCACAATGACCCGAAGTCTCCCACCAATGTGATCGCTGCGAGTTCAAGACCAGCTCATGGTGGCTTCCTCTCTGGCTGTACATGGAAAGGTCTGCCAGCAACCTGTGGATGGTCGTGGGTTTCCCCAAGGCTCTGCCCGGTTTCCTTCCACCACAATGCTGGCCGCCGTCTTATAAGTGAAATATTCTTGAGTACGGGGTAAAACACCAATCAGATAAATAAATAAATATGCAAGATGGCAATATGCTATTTACATGTATTTATGATGAGTTCCTGGGAGTAAACCATTGACCTCCAGCATATTACTGACTTACTTTTCCACAAGAGTGACATAGATTACATACACAGCATATTGGTGGAATGCAAGCGCTGTTCAACCTTTTGCTCAACTGCACAAATGGCCACTCAAATAAGTTACGCCAACGCTTACTGTCACTAAGGCCCCCTGGTCATAGCATGGAAATCCTTGCACAATTCCCTGTCCAGGGTCAGAATTGAATTTAGAAAATCAAACAGCTTAGGTGATTCTCACGTCACTTCTTAGTTCCCGTCACTGCCCACATTTCACCTTCCTCCCTCCCCATCCACCTGCTCGGAACCCATTATTTCACTTTTTGCCAGAAAATGTCACAGAAGAGAATAAGACAAGATGTACTTAAATAATGAAAGTGAAAAACTGGAACTGTTCTGCAGCCTGTACCAGTTTTCCAAAACAATCGTGAAACCTGGGAAACAATTAGCGATCAAGTTTCATATGCCCCATCAATCTGCATTGTGATTCGATTAAAACATAAGTTTGCATGTTGTTGACAGTTTATTCCACTCACTGTATTGAAAAACCCACATCATACATCACTACCTCTTTTACTTATTCGAGACCTCGGACATCTGGGCGTTAGAGGGTTTGTTCGCGCCAACAGGCCTTACTTGCACACACACCCCAGTGAAAACATTATGAAAATAACATGGAAGTTAACAGGGAACTCTGATTCACGGCCTCCTAAGTTGAAAACTAGGTTTCGTTAATGTTCATAATTTACATGTGCAATGCAGACTGTTCAGTAGTAAAACATATTGTAATTTCTGGGTATTTCAAGCTATAGTTCTAAGAATATTGTCTAGTGTTATTCATTTTCCTATCCCTTCCCATATTATCCTTCACCTCGTAATCTGCTTGCCGCTGCCGGGATGTCCGCGGTCTCGAATTTACCAAGTTTCTAAATAACTGTATATACTGTACTGGGTGTCAAATTTTGAAACCGCTGTAGGATAAATAACAAAACAACAAATTTAACTCAAAGTTACAAGGACTGGCTTGCAAAACTACTAAGCAAAATGGATAAACTATATGAAAGCTCAATGAAAACGCACATTAGAAGTTGTCAATGCAGTCAGAGCCAATGCCATTGATAAGGCACTTGTCACGTAGCCATCGTCTCAATTCGCCGTGCTATCAAAATGAAAACAAGAAAACTGCGCATTGTCAAGTTATGTTGGGGGGTCAGTGAGCTTTCGAGAAGCCCTGAATACCCACAGCGTACACAAAAACCAGAGATTTGGGATGAAATCTGATACAGAACACCTGTCAACATCAGATCGGTATTTCTCAGGACGCCATTTTGTCCCCAAAAACTTAGACCATTAGCTGAGAAAAAAGGGGGAGGTGGTCTGAAACATTACCACGAATTCCAGCTAGAAACAGCCTTCAAGTTTCTCATTCAGGGCCGAAAATCGCAGTAGCCGGCAAAAGCATGGCATGATTTCGCATAACTATAAGTTCCCAGGAACTTACCTGTCGAAAAGGCCGAAGCGCAACACTTCTAAGACGCGGCCAAGCACCTGTCTGAGTTTTTCATTGGCTGTAAGCTGACCTCTTTTGATCTCGCTCTCCGCGCAGCAGTGTTGTCATTTTATGTGGGAGGGAGAGTTTCGGGAAGTGACTCATGCAAGTGAGGCTCTCAAGGGGGCAACGCCCTTGTAAGATTCCCCGAGTACCACCCGTATACTATGCACAAAAACCACGACCGTGGCCGACCCTGACCGACCGCGGTTTGTGGAGACCTTGCATTTTTTTTTTTTGCTAACAGTTTGCATGTGAGCTAAGACCACAGTATGTGTATTAATTATTTCTCGAAATATTTAGATGATGTACCGATAATTCTGAAAAAGGTAAACAGAAGAAAAGAAAAAAAAAAGTGGCATTAAACACTGAACAACAGTAAAAGAAAAATTCATTTACATGTTTTTGTTTCGTTTCTTTTATGTATTTTTTTTCACCAATACATTCTTGCAAACATAGTTTCACATGGAGTCTGTCTCTATGGTTTATATGATGATTTACATTACAGTTTTTGGTGCAGGCAAAATACTTTAAAAAAAAAGACAAAATAATATATTCCTTTTAAATGTGGCATTAAAGAAGTGAAATAAATAAATTTATTAATAGTTGTTTCCTTTCAGTATGATAGTATAAGACAGAATCAATCATTATTGATCTATACCACTATCTTCATTTCAGTTTTCATAATTGTCATTGATCAATATATGTTTGCTTGGGGCTCATCGTGGTACTGAACAATTTTTCAGTCATATGACGACAAGGAGTTCTTCTGGTGTGTGCATATAGTGTGTCTACTTGTGACAGGGCGAGTCCATGCCACCAATGTGCTGCCATCACCAGAACATCATGCTGAAGACACCAGACATGACACCCTACCCAGTCACATTATACCAACATTTGGCCGACTGGTCCAGATTCCTTGCTCTAATCCCTCAGTGCTGGGGCAACAAGCGAGGCAATAACACATACCATTTTTAAATTCTCTGGTATGACCCCACCCGGGATTGATCCCAAATCTCCTGACCTCGAGGCGGACGCTCTATGTCATGGATCAGAGCATGTCGCCCTCAACATGACAGAAAGCTTCTTTGGGACAAAATGCCAATTTCACCGTAGTATTGGTGGTCATTCTAAAATGGTGTCTTTCCTTGAGGAGATATATACTAATAATGCTGGCTCACTGTAATGCCATGCCAGAGACACCAAGCATGATGCTCCACCCTCTCAAAATATACATGCATTATTATTATTATACTATACATGTATATGTGTGCTGAACGAAAGTATATTGCCAATATACTGACAATGTGATAATATGTAATTCGCCAATCTCCAATAGGCTATGCTGAACCGGTCATTGAGCTTAATCGTTTAGAGGAAACTAGAGTGTACCACAGGTCTTTGGCAAGCCATTGATGAACTTTCCTACTATTAATGCACTCCACTCAGATCGTCGAAGGCAAAAATTTTCTCTCTGCAACTGAGCTGTTACGCATCCATGTATGTATGCTTAAATTTTTCTGTCGAACTGAACAATTTTTATGTTATACTGCTAAGAAAAGTTCTTAAAATGCATATACCGTGTCATCTTGTGGCAGGGCAAGCCCATACCGCCATTGTGCTGCTGCCACTTTAACATAATGTTACAGACACCAGACATGACACCCCACCAAGTCACATTAAACGGACGCTGGGTTCCTTGCTCTGAACTCTCAGTGTTGACCTCAAACCAAGGTAGCAACAAAGTACCATTTTTAGAATCTTTGGTATGACCTGAGCCGAGATTGACACAGTTGTGATAAGGCAAGGTACATATGAAATGAAACTTTGGTCTATATTGATCGAGGTTAACAGTTTTAAACAGCTGTTTGCTGATGTCAGCAACACATACAAGGCCATCCTTAAAAACTGAGGGTAACCCAACCCTATACAAAAATTAGTAGGTTTGTAGGAATATTTTTTCTTTTCTTAATTGTTTTTAATGAAGTCATTTTAATGGAATTAACACTGAGAGAAAAAAGTTCCACAAAAAATTCCAAAATTAACAAACAATGAGAAGGTCCATTTTTTGAAGGGTCAGTGAGATTATGCTCAACAAACATTTTTAGTGATGGCCCAAGTGGAAAACCTGACATCCAGACCTTGATTGACTTTTATCCAGTTTATGGGGAGAGGAAACCAGAATGCCAACTTGCAATCTCAATGGCCACTAGGCCAATGGTGTGAAGCAAGAACAATCAACATACACAAAAAATAACATTACAAGATGTCCTGATAATACAGAAGAGGGTCACTCACAGAGCCACATTTGTTTCTTTATTCGTTTTAATCGGCATAATCAGATAGATAAGCTGTCTAAATAGGGCAATCCTACTGAGGGATTAAAAGGAGTGATAACTCTCAGCAGCCACACACGCTTCATGCAGTTAGTAACAGTTATCTGCCCTTGAGACAGCACTTGAAACACTTGGGTTAGCACTTTCTGTATATCAGTGAAGTTCATAATTGATAAACTGTAAAAGTGCTCTGAAATCACACTAATACTGAAACTGTGTTTTTAAATTATGATTTGCCATGTAAAAGCAAAAGCTAACACTTTCACACAACAGTAACAGGAAGCAATCTTAATTTACTACCCTCTAAAAGGAGATTAAAAGGTGATTTATGGAATTTACCAAGCACGTCATGAAAAAATGACTATGCCTCCTTAGGTCTGCATGGACCCCTCTTACAAAATAACTTTGGTCATATTCTTTGTTGTTTTTTCTTTTAACTACACTCTAAAAGCAGACCTAAAACAATGGGGCACCTATTCCTGTGTAATGCTGATTCAGGTCCAAGCTGGACTGATCATCGTACTCTTGTAATACAGAGCCAGTACGTTACCAGTTTACCTACAACTCACTTTAAAGCCACAAATGAACAGGTTGGGCCTGAATTACTTCAGGCAGGAAATGTTCTCCATTAATTATTTTATTCTTTAAACGACAGAGTGCTCATGTTCAAAGTTAAGTTTGCCAGAAAAAGTTGGACAATATTATGTTCATTTCGGTAAAGTATTTTTTCTAACAGCTACTACAACAGCAGAAACTGACGTTTGGCCATGCTCGATTGACTAGCATGAAATTTAGCCATTCTGTCTAGGCTGTGATGTAATTGTTCTGAGCACGACACGTTCGTCACATGAAACTCTAGTAAGCTGTTATGGTTGTGTTTAATTTAAGTATATATGTCAATCTGTAGACTGAAATGATCAAGAAACTTACTACCGCCACAACACAATGGTATGGAAATACTTTGCAGTGTTGTTCGCACATGTACTTGTTATGATTAAAACATATAACATTAAAACAGTGTACTGTCCCTTTGTTATTACATGTTACATCTGACAATCAACTCAGAACATTTACGTCACAGCTAATAAACTTCGAGCTCTCTGATTGGTTAGTCCCTCATGGGCGCCTTCAGATCCCCAGTCGGCAGCACATACCTCATACTTCAAACAAAAACAATTCAGCAGCA
The DNA here is from genome assembly GCA_016165875.1 of Acanthopleura granulata. NCBI lineage: Eukaryota > Metazoa > Mollusca > Polyplacophora > Chitonida > Chitonidae > Acanthopleura > Acanthopleura granulata. The sequence continues at coordinate 1,402,467 of JABBOT010000019.1, read as the reverse complement.
AATTCATACAACTTAAAACTGGTTTTTTTACATTCAAGAGAGAATTTTATAATTTTTTTCATGAACAGTACCTCAGTCACGATCTGTCCTTTACTTTAAACATATAACTGGAAGAGCTTCTGTCTAGGTTTTGGAATATTACTGTTTTGAAAACAGAACATGGTATAATGGTCCAGCATATACATAGTATGTGAATTGTATCGGGATAATTTTTATCATTGTTTTTTAGCACTTGAGAACATGATGTCTTGGAATACGCCCAACTTTGTATCTTCTTCGGAAGAAAGCTCAATGTATCCACTAACAATAGGTCCCACTGGACAGCCCACTGGGTTCAAAAAATAAGTATTCCTGTCTAAATCTGCGCAAGTGTGACAAGTACTGAAAAGAAAAACAGGAAATTAACTCACGTGCCTTATGGGTGTCAATTTTGGCACTGTCTTAAAACATTTTTCTGAGACCTCTGCCCAGAAGAATCACTGATTAAAGCTTACGGCCACTACAGCAATATCTCGGCCATGTCATGGCGGTCCTACGAAAAACAGGACGAATATCATGCCTGATTTGGCTAAAAAAAAACCTGAAAACTTGTGCATGAATTTTAATAGCGAAAACCCATTAAAATTTAAGGTCTAACTTTGTAACAGCTACATATAATAGAATATCATCATATGTGGATATTGGAAATGAAAAAATTGCAGCTTTTATGCATCATGATGGAGAGAAACAGCCTGGCGAATAAGAGGTTGTGTACAACCACAAATATTTCTTGAACCTGGCGTTTTTATTCCACTTGTCTGTTTGCCGTTTCAATTCGTAGACAAGAATGTTTCACATATCTGGTAGTACAAAAAACATTCACCAATTCAATGACTTTGCAGTCCCCAACCTTCCGCAGGATGCTGGCAGACCCTCCTACTTACAGCCGAAGAGGAAGCCATCAAGAGCTGGACTTTAACTCACAGCAATTGCCTTGGTGAGCGGTTACTGGGTCACAGTGCTGTTCTAGTATGCTGACCACTAGGCCAGGGGAGGCCTGAAATCATCAATGAATATACTGCATATTCACTGTTCACTGAAGTGCTTGATTACAAATCCCTGATAACTGATGTACCTGGCAATTTACTAAAGAGTAAGTTGGTAACTTATTTTTCTAAATTAACTGTTTGAGCTCACTATTTCAGAAACTTACTTCTCACCACCTGACAACTCAGCTGACCTGCAAATAATAACCAGCTAAGAGGCAAGTAATTTTTTTTTCACTAAAATGTTTTGGAGACATAAAAACCTTCTAACCTTCAAATTAACATAAATTGGCAGCTCACTGGATGCCAAAAAAAATTTTGTAATTTCTTACACCTTTCAGTCCAGTTTTATTACAGCTGTCAATCAAAACCAATGAATATTCATCCAGAGAAATCCATGGCCTCAAACTTCCCTTAGATACCCAAACTCCGCCTCCTTACAGGACAGCAACTCAAGTTCTCAGAGTTTCACTTTTTGCTTACACTTGGTAAAGGTTACCAAGGCAACGAAATATCCATTTCCAAACCCGTCATTCACCAACAGTACAGCACACCAACATTAACAAAGTCATACTCTTCTTCTTTTCTTCAAACACATGTAGGTAATATGGTAAGTTCATCCTGCACAAAATTTTCAGCCATGTAATTCACTTCTTCTTGGCTTGGAGACCAGCACCTGCATTGAATTTGAAGAAAATTATATCCCCATCTTCAACGATGTATTCCCTGCCCTTCTGCTTGTATTTCCCGGCAGCCTAAAAAAAAAAATAAATAAAAAGTTGTCAAACTCGCATCTATGTAAAGGCAATTTCTACCTTTCTTAGCTGCAACAAAGTCTCTCTGTACTTTGGGTCATTCTTGCGGTCAGTTCGTCCATCAAATTTTTACCACGCTATTTTTTAACACTGCTCTCCTATCTAAACATTACAACTGTTTGTCAGTTTCAAATCCGATATGAGTTTAGATCATGTGACAAAAAATGTGGCATAGATCTTGGTTCTGAATATGTTCATCTCACAATATACTGGAAATAATCTAAAACGTCTTCCCTGAGAAGTACAGTTTCTTTTTTTCAGGCAACTGATTTCTTTGGATATTACAAAACATCTTTTCAAGACAGAATAGAGCTCTCAGAATCAGGAAAAATGAACAGCCGTGTCATATACAAACTTGAGGTCATTCACAGTACTAATTTATTTATTTGATTGGAGTTTCGTACCGTACTCGAGAATATTTCACTTATATGAAGGCATGGCCAGCAATATGGTGGGAGGAAACCAGGTAGAGTCTGGGAAAAAGGCATAACCATCTGCCGGTTGCTGGCGGACCTCCCCCCGTCCGGTGCGAGAGGAAACCAGCCTACACTGGACTTGATCTCACAGCAGCCACTTTGTTGAGGAGCTAACATATCATTTGAACTGTGCTGGCTCCCTAAGCAAAGGAGCCATGGTCATTTAGGGCAAATAAAATTGGAACAATAAGTTTTTCAGTCCATCACAGCGAAGACTGCATATGTGTCTATCTACAAATGACTTTATGCCTTGAACACAGCCAAGGAGCCATGGTCATTTACAATAAATAAAACCGGAACCATAAGTTTTTCAGTCAATCACAGAGAAGACTGCATGTGTGCCTGTCTATAAATGACGTTATACCTTGAACACAGGCCAAGGAGGCGTGGTCATTTACAGTGAATAAAACTGGAACAATAAGTTTTTCAGCCAATCACAGAGAAGACTGCATGTGTGCCTGTCTATAAATGACGTCATACCTTGAACACAGGCCAAGGAGGCGTGGTCATTTACAGTGAATAAAACTGGAACAATAAGTTTTTCAGCCAATCACAGAGAAGACTGCATGTGTGCCTGTCTATAAATGACGTTATATCTTGAACACAGGCCAAGGAGGCGTGGTCATTTACAATAAATAAAACCGGAACAATAAGTTTTTCAGTCAATCACAGAGAAGACTGCATGTGTGCCTGTCTATAAATGACGTTATACCTTGAACACAGGCCAAGGAGGCGTGGTCATTTACAGTGAATAAAATTGGAACAATAAGTTTTTCAGCCAATCACAGAGAAGACTGCATGTGTGCCTGTCTATAAATGACGTCATACCTTGAACACAGGCCAAGGAGGCGTGGTCATTTACAGTGAATAAAATTGGAACAATAAGTTTTTCAGCCAATCACAGAGAAGACTGCATGTGTGCCTGTCTATAAATGACGTCATACCTTGAACACAGGCCAAGGAGGCGTGGTCATTTACAGTGAATAAAACTGGAACAATAAGTTTTTCAGCCAATCACAGAGAAGACTGCATGTGTGCCTGTCAGCCAATCACAGAGAAGACTGCATGTGTGCCTGTCTATAAATGACGTCATACCTTGAACACAGGCCAAGGAGGCGTGGTCATTTACAGTGAATAAAACTGGAACAATAAGTTTTTCAGCCAATCACAGAGAAGACTGCATGTGTGCCTGTCTATAAATGACGTCATACCTTGAACACAGGCCAAGGAGGCGTGGTCATTTACAGTGAATAAAACCGGAACAATAAGTTTTTCAGCCAATCACAGAGAAGACTGCATGTGTGCCTGTCTATAAATGACATCATACCTTGAACACAGGCCAAGGAGGCGTGGTCATTTACAGTGAATAAAACCGGAACAATAAGTTTTTCAGCCAATCACAGAGAAGACTGCATGTGTGCCTGTCTATAAATGACGTCATACCTTGAACACAGGCCAAGGAGGCGTGGTCATTTACAGTGAATAAAACCGGAACAATAAGTTTTTCAGTCAATCACAGAGAAGACTGCATGTGTGCCTGTCTATAAATGACGTTATACCTTGGACGCCAAGGAGGCGTGGTCATTTACAATAAATAAAACCGGAACAATAAGTTTTTCAGCCAATCACAGAGAAGACTGCATGTGTGCCTGTCTATAAGCGTTATACCTTGGTACAGGCCAAGGAGGCATTGGTCATTTACCAATAAATAAAACGGAACAATAAGTTTTCAATAATCACAGAAGAAGACTGCATGTGCCTGTCTATAAATAGCGTTATACCTTGAACTGGAGCCAAGGAGAGCGTGGTCATTTACAGTGAATAAAGCGAACAATAAGTTTTTCAGCCAATCACAGAGAAGACTGCATGTGTGCCTGTCTATAAATGACGTTATACCTTGAACACAGGCCAAGGAGGCGTGGTCATTTACAGTGAATAAAACCGGAACAATAAGTTTTTCAGCCAATCACAGAGAAGACTGCATGTGTGCCTGTCTATAAATGACGTTATACCTTGAACACAGGCCAAGGAGGCGTGGTCATTTACAATAAATAAAACCGGAACAATAAGTTTTTCAGCCAATCACAGAGAAGACTGCATGTGTGCCTGTCTATAAATGACGTTATACCTTGAACACAGGCCAAGGAGGCGTGGTCATTTACAATAAATAAAACCGGAACAATAAGTTTTTCAGCCAATCACAGAGAAGACTGCATGTGTGCCTGTCTATAAATGACGTTATACCTTGAACACAGGCCAAGGAGGCGTGGTCATTTACAGTGAATAAAACCGGAACAATAAGTTTTTCAGCCAATCACAGAGAAGACTGCATGTGTGCCTGTCTATAAATGACGTCATACCTTGAACACAGGCCAAGGAGGCGTGGTCATTTACAGTGAATAAAATTGGAACAATAAGTTTTTCAGCCAATCACAGAGAAGACTGCATGTGTGCCTGTCTATAAATGACGTCATACCTTGAACACAGGCCAAGGAGGCGTGGTCATTTACAGTGAATAAAATTGGAACAATAAGTTTTTCAGCCAATCACAGAGAAGACTGCATGTGTGCCTGTCTATAAATGACGTTATATCTTGAACACAGGCCAAGGAGGCGTGGTCATTTACAGTGAATAAAACTGGAACAATAAGTTTTTCAGTCTATCACCGCGAAGATTGTGTATGTGTCTATCTATAAATGACTCTATGCCTTGAACACAAATGAAATTAAACCAAATTTCAAAAATTTTCCAAAACAAAGACACAAGCTATGTGAAAAAACACCTCAGGGTGTCCTCATTCAATCTTTGGAATATTTGCTCTTCACTTCTGGTGTATTAATTAGAAAAAAACAAAATCAAAAATGAAAAAAAATCCCCAGCTCACCTTGCAGGCAGCCTCTGAACCATGCTCCTTGAAGTCCTCATATCCCATGACTTCAGCCATGATGAATCCCTTCTCCATATCTGTGTGAATCTTACCTGCTGCCTGGGGAGCCTTAAACCCTTTCTGAAAATGGGGAGAATGTGGAACATTAGTATTGCTGATCTTGGCACCTTTCTGAAGAAAGGTGATAATGTGAGAACACAGTGATGCTGCCTGAGGTGCCCTAAATTCTTTCTGAAAGAAGTGATATGTGGCGTATATGTAATGCTGATCTAGCCAACTTTCTGGAAAGGTGATAACGTTGGAACTTGTCAATGCTGTTGAAGGCCTTAGGCCTTTCTGAAAAAGCTTACAATGTGGGGCATCAGAAATCTTGCCTGAGGTGTTTTAAATCCTTTCTGTGACAGGTGATAATGTGGGGCATCAGTAATGCTATCTGAAGTGCCTTAAACCCTTTCTGTGACAGGTGACAATGTCGAGCATCAGTAATCCTATTAAAGGCACCATGTATCCTTTCACAAAAGGTGACAATGTGGTGAATTATCAACGTATTTAAAGCACCTTCAAGAAAATGTGATAACGGAGTGAAGTAGCCGGAGTTCTAGGAAAAGTGTTATTCCATTTCTGAACAGCTGCTAATGTGGTAAACTAGGAGAAAATGCTGAGACACTTTTCTGAAAAGGTGATAATGTACAGAAAATGTAATGCAACTTGTCAATGGCACCTTATATCCACTTGGGAGCAGGGATAGTGTGGTGAATTAGTACTGCTGTTTAAGGCGTCATTTGAAAAGGTGACAACATAGTGAATGGGGCTTTGAAGAAATTAAGGAACCATAAAAGGTTTAATACCTCCCACTGCCACCCCAACCTGGTCGTAAGCACTGCATACCATAACAATTTAGGAGATAATGCATTTACAACTGTTTCTTACATGTACAACTCCAACAATCTGAGCAACCCTTCAAAATGGGGACAAAGTCACTAAGATCCAATTACAGAAGTACCAGTATGTACGATTTTACAGTCCTAGACAACGCTACCTTTGATCTGACTCACCTGTATAGTCCATGCCTTAACTTCGTCCTTCCCACAGGTGAAAAAATACTGAAGCTGAAGAGCCTTGTATCCCGTCACAATGATTTTATCCAGGGCACTAAAAATATAACACGAGACTGAAACATAATAGCGCACTAAAAATACATCAAGAGACTCAAAATATAATAGGGCACTAAAAACATAACAGAGACTGAAATATAACAGGGCAATAACATTTAATTATTTGTTTGCTGTTTTACACCATATTCTAGAATATTTCACTTATACAACAGCCGCCAGCATTATGGTGGGAGGAAACCAGACAGAGCCCGGGGGAAACATGCAGGCTCCTGGCCAACCTTCAAAAGTAACGTCCGGAGAGCTAAAACATAATGAGAAGACTGAAGCACTAAAAACATAACAGTGGACTGAAATACAACAGGGCACTAAAAACATAAATGAGTAACATTTCCCAATTTTCAACTGAATACTTTGCTGCCAATTCAACTGTTGTAAATAGCTGAATGTACTTTAGCTTGATTGACAAGGACACTCTCTGGTGCTGGCAGATATCAACCAGTGTTTTTGACTTACTTACTTCGCTTCATTACAGTGCCTATAAGGATGTAATTCTAAGAATGTATTTCTTGCATCCAAATGATTTGAGGATAGTTTTCTGGATATCAGTTCTTTGTAACTTTTGTTAAAAATTGTGTCGCACATGGCAAATAATATTTTCTTTTCCACAGAAATAAAATGTATAAGATAATGGATGTACAAGTTGTGAGAGTGGTCTCAGGTTTGACAGTGTAGGAAAATTACTTATAGTAAACTACTTCATAGCCCATCACCACCTTTTCAGCCTCCCTTTAAAAAGAGCGACTCTTGCCACTATTCTGAAGGGAGACAACTTTCTCACCTCGTTGCTCCCTTTTCTTTAAGATAGGCCTCTCTCTCTGCTGGTTCCATGTGTTGTAGAGCTAACTCCAGCTCGCCACTGAAGGGAATAATCGCTGAGCCGTTGTCATGGGCATCTATCCACTCCTTGATTTTCACTAACCTGATCAGTAAAAGCAAACAAAGGTGAAGAGGCAAATTCATAGAATTTGTATTTCATGCTACACGTGCAAAACTTGTGCACGGAACATAACCTGATCTGAGGGGCAACAAAACGCATGCAAAAGAAAAATCTGTCAATATTTGAAGCAGTCATCACACTGAAACCTACAATCAATGAGAATCCTAGCATTCACCAATAATGGAAAAATTTATGGGTGCACCACGCTGGTTTTAGAACTTGATCTGAGGATCCACAAAAAGAATGCCGCACAAAACTCTTTCATCAAAAACTGATCAAAGTTTGCAGAAGTTGCTAACAGACAGGGAGCATTTTTATTTATTTATTTATTTATTTATTTATTTGATTGGTGTTTCACGCTGTACTCAGGGATACTTCACTTATATGAAGGCGGCCAGCATTATGGTGGGAGGAAAACGGGCAGAGGCCGGTGAAAACTCATGACCACCTGCACATGAAAGGACTTTTAAACCTGCACCAAATTATCGGGAACGAAGATAAAATGATGGCTACATCTTTCTGAAACAATCACAGTTTTTGGCTGAAATTTCTCTGCAGTTCAAACACACTCACCACTTGTTTTTCTTTCGAATGTAATCTCTTTCTGACAAGTTGATGAGATATATCACAGGCTTGGCCGATAAAAACAAGTGCTGGTTAAGAATTTCAATCTGAAATGGCAAATGGAAACAGAACCAAAGCACAACATTTTCATTTATTTATTAATTTCTTGTGACGGTTACCTCAGGTTACAAATTAGAAAATAGTTTCACTGGATTTATGGAAATATGCAATATTTCAGGATGTATTTCAGTTCATTGCAAAGTTCGTCCAACCCAATAACACATGCCTGGTTCCAAAAAAATGCATGATAATAAGGGCCAAAATTACACGTAGACTGCGTACGAACATTACCACACCTAACGGAAGGGAAGCCATGAGTTACATCCAATCAGATAACAGCGAGTATCTCACCTCTTTAGGGTCCCACACAGCATGACGGACTGGCTTTTTCTCTTCTGACAACAAAGTTCTAACCTTACCTAATACATCCTAGGAATAAATAATAACAGCCAGCATAAGACAAAATGGTAAAAGGGACGAAATATTTACTTTTTATTTGTTTGACTGGCGCTTAATGCCTTACTCAAAAGTTTTCCACTTATGCAATGGCAGTCAGATTTATGGCTGGAGGAAACCAGCAACCTTTGGCAAGTTACTCACAGGCTTTCCCACATGATAGGTACATTTTGGTACACCTTAATACACACCTATGTGTAACTATCCACTTCAACGATATTATGTGCCACTAGTAAAATCCAGTCGTCCATTATCACATCATACTGGACCCTTACAACGTCACGACGTGACATCGCTGACCGAAGGACTGTCACTTGCAAAGTTCAAACTGTCTGCGATGTCATAATGTCACAATTGCTCTCAACAAAGAATGGAATGAAAAGTAACACTGTCAGGAGACGGCCCTCTGACGAATAGGCATCTGGGACTTCTCAAGAACAAATATTTAATAAACTTTTCTTGGCAAGTGCCCGATGCGTGTGTAGTTTTTAACTTATTTTCAATCACAATATTTGTGTGGGTTTATAATAAGTAGGTTATTGGCTTGAATGTCTCCGCATGAACTCGCCCTGGCACCAGGACTCATCCATACAAGCCAATCACCTATTGCTGGGAGATAGTAGTAGTTTGCAATGAACGTTAGACTACATATGAAGCCATATTCACATCTTTGACCACATATCGTCACCAAATCTTCAATAACAACGAGAATGAATGAATGCTTATTGTTTAATGCCCTACTCAAGAATATTTCACTTATACGAAGGCGGTGTCTCCTTGGTGCAGGACGGATTTCCACCATATCTTTTATCTGGTGCTGCCTCACCAAAACGACTTGCCGAAGACACCCAACAAGCCCCCTGACCCAGTCACATTATACTGACACCGGGCCGACCAGTTCACCCTCTATCCTCTTATTGCTGAGTGCCTAGCGAGGAAGCAGGATGTACCGTTTTTTTTAAAGTCTTTGGTATGACCCGACCCAGGTTTGAACCCAGATCTCCCCATCTGAAAGCAGACGCTCTACCAACTGCGAATAATAACGAGAAGCTGTGGACATATTTTTCCATGTTTTTGCCACTGATGTGATGGCAGCAAACTTTATGGGTGGTGAATACATTTACAAGTACGCAAGGTTTTTGTCAACTTTATGGCTGGTGAATACATTTACAAGTACGAAGGGTTTTTGTCAACTTTATGGCTGGTGAATACATTTACAAGTACGCAAGGTTTTTGTCAACTTTATGGCTGGTGAATACATTTACAAGTACGAAAGGTTTTTGTCAACTTTATGGGTGGTGAATACATTTACAAGTACGCAAGGCTTTTGTCAACTTTATGGGTGGTGAATACATTTACAAGTACGCAAGGCTTTTGTCAACTTTATGGGTGGTGAATACATTTACAAGTACGAAAGGTTTTTGTCAACTTTATGGGTGGTGAATACATTTACAAGTACGCAAGGTTTTTGTCAACTTTATGGCTGGTGAATACATTTACAAGTACGCAAGGTTTTTGTCAACTTTATGGCTGGTGAATACATTTACAAGTACGCAAGGCTTTTGTCAACTTTATGGGTGGTGAATACATTTACAAGTACGCAAGGTTTTTGTCAACTTTATGGGTGGTGAATACATTTACAAGTACGCAAGGCTTTTGTCAACTTTATGGGTGGTGAATACATTTACAAGTACGCAAGGCTTTTGTCAACTTTATGGGTGGTGAATACATTTACAAGTACGAAAGGTTTTTGTCAACTTTATGGGTGGTGAATACATTTACAAGTACGAAAGGTTTTTGTCAATTTTATTCAACTGTTCCTGCAGCACAACAATTGATAAACTACTGGACTTTCCAGGGACTTTTTAGATAAAAAGAATTCTATTACTGTTCCACAACCTTTATGAGATAGAATTCCTGGACTTTTTCCTAGATCTTTTCAGGTAAAATTCCATGACCTTTCCAGGACCATTTCAAATACAATTCCAGGACTTTCTAGAACTTTTATTTTAGAGAGAATTCCATGAATTTCCAAGACACTTTTATATAAGATCCCATGACTTCACTGACCCTCAGCACTGTGTAGTACTTTCAATGTTTCGGCAGACATTTGATCTTGTGGCAATTTGCAAACATTTTCAAGTGCTTTCATGTGTAAACGGCATGTCACCAACAAAATCAAAAATTGCACTGCTTAAATGTCAATAAGTCTTTAAAAGTAGGAAAGTGTTCAGTAATTTTAATGAACTTCCAAGGAAATTCAATGACCTGCAAATTCCATGATTTTCAATGCCTGGAAATTTAACGTAAAAGTTCATCATTTTCAATGCCAAGAAATTTTAACATTAAATTGCATGACTTTCAGTCAAGGATCTTCCAGGGCTGCACAAACCGTGTATTTCATTTCACCCAACAGCAAAGCGATCAAGCAATTTCTTACATATTCAGGTTTCTTCTTCTTGTCACCTCCCCTAGCTACTGCTCTCTCTAAGCCATCCCACTGTTTGTTGATGTACTCCAGGTCCTTCAACATCAACTCGTCGTTGATGATCTCCAGATCACGCACAGGGTCTACATCACCCTCCACATGGACGATGTCCTCATCCTCAAACGCTCCTGAAACATTGTGAAGCAGACGGCGTCCACATCTGTATGTGAACTCTATACGCTCTGATAACTTGCAATTTCAGATTTTAGAAAATTAAACCAGTTTTTAAAAATTTAACCAGCAGTTAACCATCTAGATACTGCACATTTAAACAAGCAGTGTCAACCTTGAGTCCCAAAAATTTATTTATTTATTTACTAAATTAATTAACTAATTTTGTATTTATTTATGGTGCTGCCTCACTGAAAAGCCACGCAAAAAGACACCAGACATGACACTCTGGCCTCTCACCACAGGGTATCCGCCTATGCAAGTGTGAATGTCAGGTAACAACTGTTTACAAGGAAATGTTTTCTTCTTTTGGTCCACAATACTGAAAAATTGCTCCTTGTCTTAATTTTGAACGAACATCTAAACAATGTACTGGTACAGTAACACAGAGATAATAAAGAGCTCAAGGTATCACCACCTGTATTTTGCAATTTTCTCAAGATTTCTATCTTCTTGCCGAGATTTTTTCAAGTGAATAACCACTTAAACCACCGGTTAGAACCTGAAGGTTTAAAAGGAAACTGGTTTTTGTTTAGTGCATTTAAAAGATCATATGGCATAAAATGGCCTCAGGAGTGGTGGGAGTTGTTTAAAATTCTGTTTTGGAAATTGTATGCGAATACAAGCATTCTTGAAGCATTGTGAAAGCAATACATGTTTCCTGTTGGTTGAGATATCAAAATTATAGCTGGGTTAGTATACACAACAGAACAGGCAATGGACCAAACATGCATAAGGTTGGTAAAGGAAATAAAAAACAAGACCAAAAACGGCCATAATTTGTCTGCCATCGACGAAATGACCAGACACTCAAACTTGACCTGTAAGGCATTATGGCAAAGTTATGTACTTCGCTTCACTTCAATGCACTGCTGTAACAGCGTTCTGAATGAAGTCCGCAGAAGTTTTTAAGTCCAGATCTGAACAAAGGCAGCCGTAACTGTGTGTAAATTGATATACAGGCATCTGAAACTCGATCTTATCTGTAATTACACCAGCTTACAGCCGGGCTCAGAACGGCAGTCGCTGATGAAATCTTTACTTACTGTTAGCAATGTACAAGGAAGCCTGCCTCTTTCTATTGTAACCGTTCAATTTACAATACTACAACCACCTTTTGAAAGAAGTCAGGAAACCTGTCTAAGACCAAAACGGGATAAAAGCGACCACAATATTGTCGGAAATTGACGAAATGGCCCAAAACTCGATCTTGACCCGTAAGTCAGCATGGTGAAATAAATCTGCACCAACACAGAACCAGGGAGTAAGCCTTGCCACCAAATCTGGCCTGGCAAACGGATTTTCATGAATTTACATATACGTGCGCAATGAGATAATGAAGTTTGATCTAAACTCTGAATTCATTAGCGCATGTAGTAAGTGCAGGCTTGTTTTTGTTTTTTATCCTCTTTATTACCTATAGGCCAACCATTTCAGTAAAGCCATCACAACAGAGCACTTCCTCTCTCGGGCGGTGGTGGTAATACATATGTCGTTTTCCATTCACTGATGGACTGATTGACTCTACACAGCCAGGTTGGGGACTCCATTTAAATAACAAAGAATACTGTCGTAGTTGCGACCTTTCACCTGATTGACCCGTTATGCCGTTCTGAGTGTTTGTTAAGAACATACACTATGTATACATAGAGAGAGGGAGAACTGTGAGGAGGCAAATTATATGTCAGCCGGGTTGTGTTTTGTTCGTATTTATTTTCACTCAGTGTATCAAGGGTTAAACCATAATGTATGTTGATCTGGTCAGTCTACAATGGTCTTCACTTCAGCGAAAGTTTTTCTATTATTTCTTAAAGCCTTTCATGTTGTTTCCAAATTCAATACAATTATAATTCAGCCTTGGCTCAGTTCAAATATATTTATGACCAACGTCTTACAATAACAATAGCTTGGAACACATCAGATGCCGTCAGCCTGATGAATTGCCTTGGCCTTGGCTGCGCATCATATGATGTCTTTGGTTTGCAAGCCATCTGACCAGTGCAGTCCGTGGTGCATAAAGGGTTAATGTGTAACTGGCCGATCTGGCTGTGTACCAGACTCCACTCTCCTCCTATCTGGCTGTGTACCAGACTCCACTCTCCTCCTCTCTGGCTGTGTACCAGACTCCACTCTCCTCCTATCTGGCTATGTACCAGACTCCACTCTCCTCCTCTCTGGCTGTGTACCAGACTCCACTCTCCTCCTATCTGGCTGTATACCAGACTCCACTCTCCTCCTATCTGGCTGTGTACCAGACTCCACTCTCCTCCTATCTCTATACATATGAACAAAACCATTACAATGTATATTTGTCTCAAGCCCCCTTGGTCTCTGTAGTGATGGACAGGTTCCACAAACTATGTTAGAACTTCAATCGCCGCCCAGAGCTGCACAAAAATACCGATACATCTCGGCCTTTGTTTATGTTATAACACTCAGGCGGTTTTGGGTTGACCTCCAGCCCCATGACCTCCCTTCTTCAAAATACACATAATGAATGCAATTCTTAGGTCATTATAGCCAACACTGACAATACATGATGAGTGAATGTACTGCTGGAAAAGGCTTTTTTCTTCTTGCTCCAGTGAGAGTAAACCTGCAAAGATGAGCCTACTTTTGCTAAAAATGAGCAGAGCTGAGGGTTGTGTTCCAGGATGTTTGCCTTACATTACAAAAATAAAAAAATACTTAGAATCGTACCAAATTTAGCGGGTAGGTCTCGTTACCTGCAATAAACATTCTTTTTAATGTTCACCTGATCAAGTACCTGGATATGCTGACACACTGTATCATGCAGCAAAAGAGTGCCAGCAGGCAAGGCCCATATGTTGGTGTCAAAAATAATCTGAGCTGTTTTTCCTCACTTACAATAAATGACTTAAAATTTTGTCCAAAACAGGTGAACTTTTAAAGGTAAATAAATGTCATCAAATATTATATTTCATGCTGAAACTTAGGTTTTTCGGTAGGATATCATCCTACCTTCTAAACAAACCCTTAACCATCTTCTTACAATCAATGGAACTGCCAGAATCAAGAAAAAATAGCAACTTTGTCCATGGACGACATTTCAGGTCATTTAGCGGTTGTCACGCGGTTCTACGCAATGATAATGCCCTAATGAAGCTTACATGCCCATATATAGACGAAAACATTACAGAGATGCTACAACAGCCCGGCAGTACACTCTCAATCTGGTACCTCTTATGTAAATCACCACCTCAGAAATGCCCTCACCGGGCTGTTTGTTTGGCTACCAGATCCCCCAAAAAAGCTTTACTATGAACTTCTTATACCCCTGTATAATGCTTTTCAGTGAGCCTCTCACTTTTTGCGTCTCCTTTAAATTATTTACGTACTTGTCACATGAAACAGAGCATCACAGGCGCTGATGTTCGACAAGAACGCGTTTCCGAGTCCCTTCCCCTCATGCGCTCCCTTCACCAATCCAGCGATGTCAACCACATTCAGAAACGCCGGTACTTTGCTGAAAAATTCAGAGAAGGAGATATTACTTATATTACTTAATACTAGCCATTCATAAAATTGTGTGGGTGTTGTATAAATTTAGTGAACTTTGGACAAACTGTTCAAGAGATAGAGCGCTTACAAGCCTTTTATAAAATCAAACTTAAATGACCCCAATGACCATAAAGGAAAAGGTCAAGGTCACTGAAAATCAATAGGGTTCTTCCTCATGCCAAAGTGCAAGTATGGTGTAAGTTTGGTGAACCTGTGCGAAACGGTTTCAGTGACATCATGTTTACAAGCCTTTTATAAAATTTAACTTAACCTTCCCTAACGACCTTGAAGAAAAAAGTCAAGGTCGCTGAATATCAATAGGTTCTTCCTCATGCTAATGTGAAAGTGTGGTGTAAGTTTGTAAAAAGGTCAAGGCCATGAAAATCAATAGGGATCGTCCTCACACCAATGTGTAAGCCTGGTGTATGCTTTATGAACTTGGGCTAAACCGTTTTAGAGATACAGCATTTACAAGAATTTAACCTGAATGACCCCAATGACCTTGAAGGAAAAGGTCAAGTTCGCTGAAAATCAATAAGATTCTTCCCAATGACAATGTGTAAGTGTGATGTATGTTTGGTGAACATTGTATAAACCGTTCTGGAGATAGAACGTTTACGAGGAATATGGACAGACAGACGGACGGACAGATGAATGGCTGCCCGCTACGTCAATATCTCTTGGCCAAAACTGTGACAGGATCTTTTTTTATCTTGACGATGTGGCAAGCAAATGAAATAACAACTTTCCAGGTCGGTGAGTATCTTCTTATATTTGCATGCCATAGCCATCAATGTTGATGACACATATTTTTCTAGCCCTAACCAATACATATTATCTTTTGAGATTAAGAAAAAACAGCAAAATATTCACACTTAAAAAAAAACACAATAATATAAAATTCAAATAACATTTGTACATTACAATTTCATCAAACACCAAAAAAAAAAATATATGTTAAAAAATGTCTCATGTGAATTGAGGGGGGATAACCAATAGTCTTAGATTGTGTCAAACTGATACCAATAGTTTGGGTTCAAAACTCATACACAGTTTTTTTTTCATTAATACAGAGCTTTCTAAAACCTGAATACTAGTTCAAACTGAATTCATTCCACCAAGTTTTGTTGGCTGTGGATCAACAAATGACACAGAATTGTTTTCGAAGTGGACTAAAGGGACACAATTCAAATGGCTGTGGCTTCTGCTAACGTAATTCAAATGAAGTAGAAAATGTGGCTTCAGTTTAAGAGGACTGCAATGAAATTAGAGATGTCTCATATAAGGGTTACAGATTGGCAGCTTATCACTGTAGCATGAAAATATTACCTTTAAAAACAAAGTTTCTTTTTCCTCACGTGATAATAAATACATACCTCAAAGGTTTGTGGAATTCACACAAAAAGTCGAACCGCTCATCTGGTACAGGAACTCTGCCTGTATGACAAAATCATATTTCACAATCAAACAAATGTTGAAACGGAGTGAACTTCATGTAAGATTGCATGGCAGAGCAGTTTTTGCCACCAAATCCACCGACAAATATGGATGCAGGCAAATCATAAAAATTCACACAATTCTCAGCAAGCACCTTAATCACTCGGCCAGAGAAAAAACATAATTCATAAAACAGCTCCACTGAACTATAACTGTTTAGTCGACAGACTGGGGCTCCCTTGTCTCTTACATATTACATATTAAAAGCACATTTGTGTTCAGTAGACAAAACACATCTTAACTTATATCTATTTGAGTTGAGGGGCCTCCGTGGCTCAGTCAGTTAGCCTGCTACCGCAGCGCAATGACCCGAAACCTCCCACCAATGCGGTCGCTGTGAGTTCAAGTCCAGCTCATGCTCGCTTCCTCTCCAGCCATACGTGGGAAGGTCTGCCAGCAACCTGCGGATGGTCATGGGTTTCCCCCGGGCTCTGCTCAGTTTCCTCCCATCGTAATGCTGGCCACCGTCGTATAAGTGAAATATTCTTGAGTACAGCGTACAACACCAATCAAATAAATAAATAAATAAATAAATCTATTTGAGTATGCATGCAAGTGTGCAAAAATAATTATATATATACATACATAAATATGTATGCATCTACACTCACTTTCATTGGGATCAATTGTACAAAAGGGGAAATTTTCGGCAGCTGCTGTCATAGTTTTCGTCAGTACATTGAAAAAAGTACTTTTCCTGCAATGAATGTGAAAGTAAAAACTACATGTATACATTCTCAATTACACTGAGTAATAAGAAAAAGTCGCACGTGTCCACATAAGACTTGTCTTGGATTGATTAATTGAATCAGATTTCAACATTATTTTCAGTTCATACAAATTATCTTGAACATGAGAACTGGAAGTAGTATGGTTGGGTGCTCAGTTTGTGTAATTTCTCTAAGAGCTCAGCAAAGTCGTCATAACATCACTGGCAAACACTCACAATTTCCCCTCCCCGTCCAACAGACGCAGCCTGATTTTTTGATTTACGTGTATTGTTATAGTCAAGTGTTGTCAGGGAGACTCGAGAGAAAACTTCCTCAACAAATGGTTGCGTGAAAAACAGGATGATTTACCCAACATTTGGCAATCCAACAATGCCCACTTTCAGATTTGTACCAATCCGTCCAATCAGAGGTGGGCGCTTATCTGCCTCCGCTCCCTTCTTCTTTGGTGGCATGATTTATGATTCTGAAAAACACAAGTAAGAAAAAGGATAAGTGTAATGCGAGGTTGATTTCTAAGACTGAGGTTGCCGTGGTATAATGATGTCAACTCACTGAAGCATTTGCTTTTGACAATGAAAACGCTACCGTCCGAGCAATCACAGCTATGTTACAAGATGGACTTACAAGATAAAGTGCTCAGAAACTATTCACTTCGGTTATAAAATATTAATGCAAGAAGTTTTGACGGTACATCATGTCAAAGAATGTGTGAAGTATGTTCTATCGATGTCTGCAAGAAATAATTAATCGACAACAGTTGTGAAGAATTCACGCTATATGGCACATTTCCAGTTGTGACGTCTGTTTTCAACCATGTTGTTGTTGTTGTATGAAGCACACACGTATCTATGTCAGTTGAACCGGTTTTTAATCTTCTTGAAAAAAAAAGTGAAAAACAAATATTACAAACCCGGTCTTCTCTGTATTTCGTCTTTTGACTTTCTTAGGACACGTAGCCTCTGTCCAGTTCGCTACTTCATTAATCAAAAATGTTGTCAGCTTGATAAAAACTTTCAACGCAGTCTAAAGTATTGCATGAAACGTGGGTAACACACCGGAAGCAGCAACTATCCACGCCATCTTCTGGACTAGTTAGATACAACAATGTAACGGCGATAATGCATGTATTAGTTTTCCCCATCGGAGTTATTTCCCCTATATCAGAAGCCCCGAATAAAGTTTGTCGCAACCCAAACTCGATCTCTTTAAAAATGAGCAAATGTCCTGCAAACTGTGCATTTATCCTTTTTTTTCTTTTTTTTTTTCGAAGATGAAATTTAAGTGATTAGCAGATTAAAAACGTTCAACATACTTTGTCAGAGAAAGTTAAGACAAATAACGAAAATCACTTGTCTGTTGTGATTAATTTTTGTCACAACAGACATCGACCATCAAGTTTCGAGGCCCTGAAGTAACAAATTCGAGCAAATAACTCACTAATCTCTCTGACAGTTATTATTCAGAACATAGTATACAAACCTCCAGCCAGCAGGGCGAAACCACCGCAATGCTAAACACAAAATGAAAACGTCACAGGGAGTAAACGTTGTCTTTAATAAGATAAAGGCCTAACCTATATAGCCAACTGATATTACGAAAATTTGTTAGAACAGACTGGGATTTGAGCCTTTTAGCATATCATTCACGCAACCGGACCCTACTACACTGGTTCAGCAAATTCAACATTTTCGTTTAATAACTCATAAATTATTGACCGTCTCTGTGGCTTGGTGGTAAGATCGTCTGCATCGAGGTCTGTAGACCCAGGAAACAGGAGTGATCGGCCTGGTGTCAGTATATAATGTGACAAGGTGGGGTGTCATGTCTGGTGTTATCGGCATGATATTTCAGTGGCGGCAGCCCTTTGGCGGCATTGACTCTCCCTGCCACAAGAAGACACAGTATGTATGTAAGTACATACTAAGTACGTGGCTCTAGCTCGTCGTTGTAGGACTGAAAAATTGCCACCGGATAGGCGTCGAACCCGAAATTCATACACCAGCCATGGACCAAATTGGGCTGTCCGGGTCAGAAATCGCAAGACCGGTTTCCAAGACGACAAATACATGTAACACAAACCACCAGAGAACTAATAAAGTTTCATGCACAGAGAAGCTTTCAACAGTTTTCAACGATAACGAAGTAACACCTAAGCATGCATACACAAATGATTAGGCCTACGTATGTATACTAACCAGTCATGACATACAATCTCATGCATGCAGTGGGCCTTAGCACAAGCCGGCAGTGTAATTGGGTATTCATTCTCTGCATGCAGGAATCGTATTGTAGGCTATACATAGATCATGTTCAGTTCATTTATACTCATGTAACAAATATTTGTGCAACATGCTATAAAGTTTATGCGTATTTGTGCTTGAATGGAAAACATTTATACTTGCACATATGTAGGCCCAGTCCTTCTTTATACATTTATTTATTTCAATGCATGTCTCTCAACGCCATACTTAAGAATTTTTCGTTTATATATGCCATGTCTGGGAAGTTTTGTGGATGGAGGAAACCAGAATGCCCAGGGTAAAACTAACGAACATCGGCAAATTACTGACATGCTTATGACGTAAGCATACAGATAGGCACGCCATTCTGTTTGGAAGACAATTGGTTTTCAAGGAGCTTCGAACTGAAGAAAACGCCACAGTCGTGCATTGCTGGCATTTTATCTGACCACAAACACCGAATTTTCCCTTATATTTTCACTTTCATTTTTTTAAGTCTTTATTTTTAATTTTAGATTTAAGCGAAATCGTGGACCTACATGTATTATGGAATTATTTTATTCATTTATTCTATAAATCAATAATCATTTTTATGACATTCTTATCATTCCGAACTAGGGTACAAATGTAGATCTCTGTCATCTAACTCTTGGATTCGTGCTTGAATGCATCCATTTAACGCAGTTCCGTTTGAAAATGCAAAAATTGCGGAAATTTAGGATTTGTTGGAATGTCACCAGAAAGACATCTAAAATGCCACATATGTTTATAAAACGTATTCTTTCTATCAAAGTGTATCAAAAGTGAATCGTCTAGGTTTTGTACCAGTGTACATAATACATTTATATTTAATGGTATTCCATACCACACATTTATGTAGGACTGGATCCTTTCAGATTTGAAAGGAAAATGGTGCTTTTTGGTTGGCCATTGAAGGGGAAAATGGAACACGTGGTTAAAAGCTGAACAGACGTATTTATCTTGTAAATGTGTATGAAGACGATTTTTCGCACCCCGTGCGTCGAATATTTGTGGTCAGCAATGTGAAATAAAATATCTGCTTCGCGCTCATCCGTGTAAATTTATGCATGTCTTCCAGTGTGCCATCGGAAGCTGTTCAACTTTGATTAAACCATGCGTATACATGCATATATATGTATGTGTGTGTATGTTGGTATTTCATAGTAATTTTGTATACCAATGTATACTGATGTTATATGTTAATAGCTTACGCCCATCGAACCACCCATATATGCCTTTAGAATCATGTGGACCCTTACTGGAGCAGGAGTTGGCTATATAATCCCATTTAAAGTGAGTACAGGGAATTTGTGGCCTAGTGGTCATGGCGTGATAACCCAGTGCAATGACCCAGGAGACTCTCACAAAATCGAACGCTGTGAGTTCAAATCCAACTCTGGGTGGTTTCATCTCCCGGCGAGAAGGGCTGCCAGTTATCCAAGTGATTGTTCTGCATGGGTTCCCCCCGGGGTCTGCTCGGTTTCCTCTCACCATAATAACCTGTTCGCCGTAGTATATAGGTGTAACATTCTTGAGGACGGCGTAAAACACCGATCAAATAAATAAATAAATAAATTAATAAATAAACAAGTACGTTTCTTTTTCTTTGACGCGACTGTCTAAACCTAAAACATTTTAAAATATTATTTGATTACCAGTATGTGTTTGATTTGTGTTTCTAACCGGAAACCACGGCGCCTTCGAACGCGCGGGCTCACTTTATCTAAGGCATTTATGCAAAGAAGCGGAAAAATCCATTAAAACTTTTGTCAATTTGAGGCTCTTGTAAAGAAGAGGTTATACACTCATATATTTCCATCAAAAGTTCCACGCATTTTGTTAAAATATATTGTGCTTAAGAAATTTTCAATTTTGTCGTGCTCACAAGATTTTTATTAACTATGTCTTGGAGTTAAGGAGCGTGTTATGTCGTGCGCTCTATGTCTTCGATCTAGTCGTGCTCGCGAGAGATCTTTACATTACCGCGTCGTTTGGAAGAGATCGTCAACCCTGTTGTGCCCCTGACATCTGCATGATGTCGTGTGCGAGAGATCTTTAGTTATATCTTCGTGTAGAAGAATAGTTTAATTAAGTCGTGCTGCCCATGAAGGTGTGCGCAAGACTTAAATCTGCATTGTATGTTGGTCAATAACATCTTGCTCACGACATACCGGTAACTAAAAAAATAGTTCGTCAATGTTTTTGTAATAATGCTACATGTATTTTTTTTCTTCTTCTTCAAATTTTTCCTTATCCGTTAGAGAGATTTGGTTCCGAACTTATACACATGCAAACTAGAAGCAAATTATAAAACTCTGTGAGACGTTTATAAACCTCCAAGGAGAGACGGGTGGTCTTTATAAGATCGCATTATCCCCTGAACGCCTTTTCTTTTTGTACGTACATACCGCGTGCCTACAAAGGCGTGTTTGTATGAAGGCAACGACAGCCAAGTTTTACTCCTATCTGACTAAACAGAAATGGATTATTTTCTCTACATTTACACATACTTAACCAATAAGCCTATAAATCTTGCGGAATTCTCAACATTGTGACAGACTTCTTGGGAGATATTCAAAAGATGGATAATGTATGGCTATATTAATTATGCGGTGAGTATAATAACTTGGAATTGTTCGCATTTAAGAAAGTCGTACAAATTTTGAATGGATGTATAAAATGAAAGAGTTGAATTGACGAAAAATTCTGAGCGCAAAATGCAATCGTATTATTGATATTATTTTAGAACAGCCCAGTTAATTACCCAAAATACCAGCCTGGTCTGTGCACGTGTTACCATTCAAAATCAATTAATTAAAATTAATAAACTTCCAAAAAATTATAGTATTTTTTGCAAACCTCAGATTCAAGTTAACGCCATGAATAGTATGAGTCTGATATTTTGTGAAAAGTAATCAGTTGAACTATTTGGGGTAAATAGAAGAAATCTGTTTTGATTAGACATTATGGAATTAAGGATACAGCCGGTGTAGCCTCTTCGAGATATGACTATTTGATTAATGTTGAAAACCGCGCACAAGAGCTTTCCACTTTTATAACGGCTGTGATGTTGGTGAAAAAAGTCGCACTCCGTTCCACGCATGGATGAACAGCGCTATGGAGTTCCCCAAGCCGGTTTCCTATCACCATCATGCTTGCTGCCATCGTATGTCAGTGAAATATTAATGAGTAAGGTTGAACACACCTATGAAATAAACAAATCCAAGCTCTGTGACGCACACGACGTGTTGATTTGATCCTGCGGCAACGGAAAGTAAATCCCTGAGATTGCCGTGCTGCCCCCACGTTGCAATTTGTGGGGTCCACAACGCCCGTATGTTGCCTTTCAAGTCGTCTTACACGAAGCTCCTGGAAGAATATGTTGAAAAGTGTCGTCAGTTACGTGCCAAAGGTTTATGGCATCTCCCACCAATGAAACTAACAACTGGCGCCATATATGCCTAAATTATATGGAAAATTCTTGAGTGTAGCGCAACACCATAGAATGAAAAAAGTAAGTTAATTTATATATGAGCGCTTTTGGTTAAAGTCATGAATACCGTTATATGTACGATAAGACCGTTTTTATTCGCCCGTCCGTTCAGATTGGCCTTAAGCCTAACGAGCATCCTGCTAAAGTCTTTCAGGCAGTTGGTGTAACTTTTTATATAGTCAACATGAAAATATTTTAACTCGTATACTCGAGTCACTTTCACAATAAATTTCACACTAAAATTAAATACCGATATACCAGTAATCGAACCAAGGTTGTAATAACTTCTGAGACCTGTATATGGGATCGATTGTTTTTGATTTGCAGTGGCGCACACTATTCCAGTTAGAAATGGAGCCGCCAATATTATCAAATGTATGTATGTTTGTATCTAGCTATCGAAACTGACATTCGTATACCAGGCGTTCCCGGTCAATAATCTCTAGACCAGTTTCCAAAACGACAAGTAACACAAACTACCCAAGAACTAAGAAAATATAAAAAAAATATACCAGTTAGGACAAATTCATGAAAAGAGAAGCATTCAACAGTTTTCAGTGATGACGAAAAGACGTAATGAATCTAAGCGGATGAATAAAATCACTATCCAAATCGAGTACCATTTTAGTATGTATGGTCGCGATAATCAAATATGTATCTCAGTTGTGCTAATAGCGTCATAAATGGCCATGTGGGAAGAATGAAACAGCTCTCAGTTTTAGAGTGCATTTACACTCAAAAGACAACAGGATTCGTTGTCTTTATTGTCGACGACAGGAGTGATTTCACAACGACAATACACACGAAAATAGCTCTATCGAAATAATTTGTGTTGTGCATGTGTCCTGTAATTGTTTTCCGAAGTGCGAATCGTCTGTGATGGGTTTATAGCGTGAGAGCTAGGCTTGTCTGTCAGTAGGCCTATAGAGACAGAGTTAAACAGCAGAAGAAAGTGATATACTTTAAAATGAAAAAGGCTGAATTAAAGCACGTAAAAGTCAACGAAGGGGAAACCCGCGCGCGTGCCTCCAAGGCAACACGAGCGGCTGCGACGACGAGGGCGTGCTTCGTGGAATTTGTTCGGATTTGTGCCTCCTTTGACATTTACGAGAATTCGCTAATTTCGTCTCCAACCCACGCGCTGCGGACGGAAAGACGTCTTGTCCTTCGCTTTTCTTAAAGCCCTCTGCCGGCATAAGAAGCAAATGCAAGGAAATGAAGGCTGTAAAGCAAACTTTGAGTCTCCTAAAAATAAATAGGCCCGCTGGAACACCCGCTGCTAGGTGTGTGTCTGGGAGTCGATTAGCCACGCCCCTAGCAACACCCATCCCGTCTGTTCACGCCTGACGAGAACAACGCTCAGGTCAAAGGTCGCGTCTGTCGGCAGCTGATTGGCAAATTCATGATTTTGTTTATTATCGCGATAAAAAGGAAAATCCAGCCCATAGAACATGATTAAGTTTTTTTTGCTGATTTCACTCCCATTAATCAGGCATATGATAAATCGGGTTAACTTTTTTTAGATTTTCATTCTCCGCAAGTGACTGGCTAATTTAAGTTCAAAATTAACTAAAATTCATGACGACGTGTCTAAAAGTGTTCAGCCTAACTTGTGAAGGTCGAATTGGGCATCTGCTGCACACAACTGCCTTATAATATTTCATCCGGGACGAGTACGTGGCAGGTAATTGGGGGTCAGATCAAAAAAAGATGCATGATTGTTTTCACTGGCAAATCTATGTTTTCATGATCTTAAAGGTGATGAAAATTATAGACAAATGCTATAATGGATCAGAAAACCGCCGAAATGATCCAGCTTAGGATTTGATATTTCTACATATCTGGAACTCGTAGGCCAATGTGGATGCATATAACTGGAACTCGTTTGCCAATATAATATAAATACCAATAAATTTTTTGATCATATATCGATGCATTACTGGCTACTGGTTCTCGCTTGCCCATATTTACATTTATATCAAATACATTTTTTGTCTCTATATGGATGCGTCACTGGCACTCATTTGATGATAAAAGCCCGTACTTCCATTTATGTCAAGTACATTTCTTGACTCTATATGGATGCGTCACTGGCACTCATTTGATAATAAAAAACCCATATTTACATTTATAGCAAGTAAATCTTTTTGACCATCTATTAAAAGTTATGACATGAATAATACCATTGAACATTCCGTACGTTTTTCGTCGCTGAATAAATTACACTACTTCTTTAGCAAACATTAAATATATCTGTAATTTACTTTACGTGACTGACATATATTATATCAAAAAAAGCTTTATTGCACGAGTTCCGGCATATTTAAGCTGCACGTGTCATCATATAAGTGTCATAGCTGTTTGAATTAACCAACGTTGCTTAGATGTTATCTTTTAAGTGTTAAGCACGGAAAAGTAAATAGGCTGGTAACTTTATTCCTATATATAGAGTTCAGCTATCACATAACGCTGTACTGCATGCTCCACATAAAACAGTACAGTCTATCTCTACAAAATATGAATTAGAGGTTGGTGGTTTAGAGGGTTTGGGTATTAATCTGAATGGAATCGATTTTGAAGAAACTTAAGTACTGTGTATATATGTTATTATAGCAGAACATTATCGGGAGGTCCAATTTCAAACCCAGATGGAGTCATATATACCAAAGATTTTTTAAAATGGTGGCACTGGGAGGTTAGAGCAATTATAAGGAAACAGGATTGGTTGGACCGATGTGAGTATAGGGTGGGGTGTCATGTCTGGTGTCTTCAACATAATGTTCCAGTGGGGTCAGCACTTTGGCGGTTTGGACTCGCACTGCCACAATATTTGTGTAGTAAACTTGTCAACTTCATCCCCAGAAACATACATCCCCGAATTTGTGCACGGTGCCAAGCCATACCACCAAATGCAGC
This sequence comes from Acanthopleura granulata, assembly GCA_016165875.1. NCBI lineage: Eukaryota > Metazoa > Mollusca > Polyplacophora > Chitonida > Chitonidae > Acanthopleura > Acanthopleura granulata. Next base: position 1,376,993 of record JABBOT010000019.1, on the reverse strand, counting down.
TCGGACATTTCTCTACAACGTATTAAAAAGTTAACCTATCGAGACCACCATTTCGTTGAGACGTTGCTGCTGGAAGCTACACGTGAGCCTTTCGTCACATTGGTAAACTTCTGGGGCTCGTTTTACAAAGAGAGACTAGGTGTAAGTTATGTCGAATGTAATTGCCACCACGATACATGTATAGTGTAGAGATATATCGCCGTGATAGTTATGTTTAACGAAACGTTACAGCGTCAAACAGGCCCCAAGGGTGGGTATTAAGCCTGGACAAAAGCTTCTTCAGTTCTATCCATACAAAGCAGACAAATTGTGATATTGTATATTTTATTTTAACAGGGTAAAATAACAGTGTATCAACAAGCTACAAAATGTATGTGGTGCTATTATCCAATCAGTGCCCCTGCACTGTTCAGTTCGGATGCAAATCGTGGACCCAATTACTCGAACTGCGCATGTGTTACGTATAGTACCTTGTGCTGGTACGATAACCAGCTTAAATACATTACGCGGCCTTCGTGGCGTAGTTGACACCGGGTAATGACTTAGAAGCCTCCCACCAATGTCGCCGCTGTGAGTTCAAGCCCAGCTCATGCTGGCTTCCTCTCCAACAACCTGTGGATGGTCGTGGGATTTTCCCGGTTTCATCCCACCAATCAAATAAATAAATAAATAAATACGTTACGTGCCTCCATGTACCATGGTGTGAACGTATAACGGCTATATAGAGTGCACTAAATGACCTCTATCCCGTCTGCACCTACTAACCCCAAACACTATTTGAAAGTGTACTTCGAGCTTGTATAGGTTGGCCAACCGTTTAAATAAAATAGACAACACCCTGTTTATTTTTTTCTGTTTCTTTAAGGTGATCTCCTTTGTAGCCCGACTGTCTGTTTAGAACCATTTATACAAGAGATGGTCCTGATTTAACGGTTATCGTATATGCACGCGTGCAACTGAAACAGTTGATTTCTGTGCATCGTTTTGTTAACTGCGTTTTAAATAAGGTGCCACATATATCCATGTACATCATGTAATACACGATGCGGGCAGGATGTACGCATGTGTAATGCGAGATTATGTCAAGCCTGTATATATAGTCTTTGCCCGGTTTCCTCCCACCATAATACTGGCCGCCGTAGTATAAGTGAAATATTCTTGAGTACGAGGTAAAACACCAATCAAATAAATAAAACACTAATCAGATAAATAAAACACCAATCAAATAAATAAAACACAAATCAAATAAATAAAACACCAATCAGATAATTCAGACATATATATATATACAGTCATTCAAAATAAACAGGCCTGCCTGAAATCTCGAGACCTTTCTAGTTCTCGAATATGTCTGGAACGAGTATCTGGGAATGAATATTATTATATATAACATGTATAAATGACACATGTATCTACCATATTATCTCCATTATTACCAAACTGAGTTCTTTTTAAATGCAGAATATTGCATGTTAACAGATTATAATATTTCTAATAACTGACATAAGTGTGGAAGGTTACCTTTGATAAGCCTCCAGACTAACAGCGCAACCACACCAACGGAAATCAAACCACAATGATCTTCCGGCGTAAGTGTAAAATACGTAAATTCAGAAATTTACGAAGCCACTTATGTTCCATCTTTACATTCAAGACACGAGGCAATATATACTAGCTGCTTCATGGGCGTCATTCAGAACTTTTTAATCAAATGATTCTTTTTTTTTTTTTTAGCACCTTACTTTGATTGTGAAACTTTGACGGTAAATAACAGTGAAGCCTACTCTATCTGATTATTATGTGATTCACTTGGTTTAACTGTTGGAAGTGCACCATTTATCTATTTGGAACGAACTATTTTCTACAACACCAGCTTTTCTTTTGACGCAGCACACCTCGGTCAAAATGGGGCGAAAGATCAAAGGTTCGCTAACACAGGCGTTAGCCCGTTGGCTGTAAGATGAACGTGTTTGTTACGGGTATCTGAGAGATCAACGCGCTCCGACGAGTATAAGAGCTTGACGACCGGAGCCAGTTCTCGACTCGGCGAGATCACGTATTGACGAGATGTGGACGGCACGTTCTGTATGAGCTTTGAAATAAGCCAGGACTCTCAGTCTTGCTCAAATACCAGACGCGGTCATCAGACATATTTGATGATTATTTCGTATACTGATGGATTTGGTTTCACATTCCAAAAAGTTAATTGAATTTTGTTCATTTAGTATATCCAGTCCTGATTAGATTACACCTTATATGTAGAAGCCTGTAACTGTATCAATGTGATAAGTTTGGATTGATTTTAATCCAGATCTCAGATGAACGCATATTGACCGCACTTGTCAGATTTCTTGTGGGGTGGGGGGCAAGAGACTATCTCTTCTATTGCATACACTGGAACCACAGGCTTAGCAGAAAAGACTCATTGACGAATTTCTGAATTTTCCCCTACCGGTACCTCGGTATCGATGTCAGTAACCATTTCTGTAAGAGGGGGAGGAGAGGGAGGAGGGGGTAGGTTTAGTTGGTGGAACATCCAGGACAGGACCGAAGTTGCTCAATGGCTAAAATACATCCAAAGTGGAACATAAAAAATGGCGAATGAATGTCCTAGTAACAATAATTCGGCCATGATACGCTCTCAAAAACCACCCAGCAGAATACCCGGATTAATAAGTCAGCCTTATAAAGAGGGGGAAATTTGTCACAATAGGGAAGGCTGGATCTCCTTCAGAAATAGATACCCCATCTGTGGCGTCTGCTAATTGCAAATTATATCAAACCGTCGGCCATAATTGCAGCGCCCCCTAGAGGCGTTGGCTTTAATTATCAGAAGCATCTGTCACCGTGTTATCTTGTTGGGCAAAAAGAGGCCTGCGGGCCTTTTTAGTATTAGCCTTAAATTGGCCGGGATTCCCTCCAAGAAAGCTCTTAATCAGTGCTTTTACAACACGGATCAAACAATCTCCGGCAAGCAAATGAATAGATTGCAACAGCTCTTTACATCATTAAATGGACCTGTGTCCCCATGTGTTGATGCAAAAATCTGAACCGTGATTTGAAGTGGAAAGAAACCCTGGCCATGCATGAATCGAACGTTAGTGTCATAACCTTCACTTCTGCGGCTAAACGAATACAGTGTTTCGTTCCTCCGTAGACAGTCTAAAGTAACACAGCAACATTTATGTACCAGTAACTGGCATAGAATAGAAAGAAACCGAAAACAGGCAAATAAAACAAACAAAATGTGTAGAGCTACCGATGAGTTTTACGGAGTTACATTACTCGTGTATTACGTAAAACAAACAAGGAAGCACATGCAATTCTGTCTATATTATTTGACAAGCAGGGTGAATGGAATCAGATAAATTCCATACGAAACCAGTCGGGCGCTTGAAGAAGCCTTTCATTGAGTGGAGGAAACCGAGGACAGTCTGGAGAAACCACGCAGATCCCGCAGAAAACCGTACAGCGCCCAGATGAAACCAGTCAGGGCCTAGAAAAAAATCATGGAGCGGAGGAAACCAGAGGCTGTCTTGGCGATCCGTTAGGGCCCGGAGGAAACCCTCCAGCGATCGGATGAAACCAGGAGGAGATGAAGAGAAACTGGATATATAGTCCTTTGGAAATCATGCTGATAGAGCCAAGTGAAAACGGATAAAGACCACAGGAAACCAAACAAAGGCCGAAAGAACCTCAGCAAATCTCCAGGTGCCGAACAAATCCTCTTGGCATATATATTAATACAGTTTCGACGTCGTTAGTGCATTTTAACCTGTCCGATAAAAGCGTAACTGAGGTACTAATAAAAACCAAATGCAAATGTCTTGCCAATCAATGAATCAATCAATTAATCGATCAATAAATCAATAAACCATCAAATCAGTTAACGAATCAATGAATTAACGACTATTCATGTATACATCCATCCCTTAGTAAACCGATATATCAACAAATAAATCAACTTTAACCAATCAAATTATCAATCAATCAATCAGCTCTAAATAATACATGCCCTTCAGGGTTACAACTCTTTCGGGCTAAAATAAACTCTGTTCTTCTGACGGACTACTTTGCCAAAAGTTGCCGGAAGTAATAAATATAAGTAAATCGGCCAGCATCATTAATCTTGCTAGTCAGAGAACAGGAGCTTGGCTGGAAAATCAAAAACGTGTGTCCCACGTCAGTTTCTAGCGCCGAGAACTTAATTAGATGAGTTATAAAGACGGGGTTCGCCAGCCACGACTTGGTTTTATCGGCTGTATAAAGGCAGAGGCATAACAAGACTACAGGGGGTCGATACAGTTAGTCAGCAGGAAGTTTTGCACGAGCAGAACTGTATTTAGACTCTTTCATTTGAGTTGTAGTCTTTGAGCTTGTAAAGACCAGAAATCTCGTATTTTCATTGGAATGTGTGCAATACACATGTGGAAATTAATACTATGTATGGTACCAAATCAAAAGTAACATGTATCCAGAAGCTACAAAAGTAACATGTATCCAGAAGACTACAGAAGTAATTGCATGCTTCAGGGGGTTTGCGTGATGGATTATAGATTTGGTTGCTTATATACCCTTAAAGTGATGCATGTTACTGAAATAGTTTCATAGATTGAGGCACTTTGTGCGCTATATATATTTATTTATATGATTGGTGTTTTACGCTGTACTCAGGAATATTTAACTTGTACGACGACGGTCAGCATTAAGTTGGGAGGAAACCGAGGCAGAGCGCGGCGGAAACCCACGACCATCAGCAGGTTGCTGGCAGACCTTGCCACGTACGGCCGGAGAGGAAGCCAGCATGAGCTGGACTTGAACTCACAGCGACCGCATTGGTGGGAGGTTTCGGGCCATTGTGCTGAGAATGCTGTATGTTCGACAAACACGAAGCAGCGTATGAACAAAATGTATCCCGATTGTCTGGGACACCTTGTCTTCATTTGTTGAAAACCGAGAACCATATCCGGGACCTCTCCCGACTATTGGCTATATCTTGAATAGAGCAAACCGGAGAACCTGGAATAAACGACCAGCCTTTGAGCAGTAGCTGAGAAGCTTGTCCATCTGGATGACAAACAGGTTGTCATTCGCAGTTTGAACTGTATGTGCATTATTGGTGCATGGAATAATAAATAATTATAATTTGGGTAGAATTGAAATTGTCTTGGAGTTTGTCCAGAGTGAAATTGTCTTGGAGTTTGTGAATGAATGCTTATTGTTTAAGGCCCTACTCAAGAATATTTCACTTATACGAAGGCGGTGTCTCCTTGGTGCAGGACGGATTTCCACCGTATATTTTATCTGGTGCTGCCTCACCGAGACGACTTGCCAAAGACACCCAACAAGCCCCCTCACTCAGTCACATTATACTGACACTGGGTCTCTATCCTCTTATTGCTAAGCGCCCAACGAGGAAGCAGGATCTTTGGTATGCCCCGACTCAGCTTTGAACCCAGATCTCCCCATCCGAAAGCGGACGCTCTACCAATTGCGCTATCCGGGCTGATTTGGAGTCGGTGAAGTAATGCTCTTTTGAATTTGATTTTTACACTGGGTTATTTCCGGCTGGAGATTCGAATTCTGATTTTAACACTTTGTCTCGGGCCTGCCGTTGGCTGTCAGCAAATACTGTCGCTCTCTTCAAAATTAACGACTTCAGCATCATTTCACACTTCCTTAATATCCACACTTTTGAAATCTGCATGTCTACGGAGCTAATTCTATTGGCATTATTTTACACCGTGTCCTCACATATAAATCAGGTAAATGGCCCTATGTCTTTAGTAGAGGTGACTGCATGCATAAGGCCCTTAGTTGAAATACGTTGTGATGTGTTTGCCCTGCAACAGCTATAGCTCTATATACAACACTGCAAGGAGCTATTTATATAGTGGGTGTTTTTTTTTTCTTTTTTCTTTTTTTAAAGTTTTATTTTGTTAATTTAGATAATAGCCCCATGGTTGGGTTAAAAGCCTAGGAAAAGTCAGACCGAATTTATCCATATTTCGCCTGGACAAATCTCAATTCCGATTTCGGAAGCTCCTGAAATCCGTAATTTATGCCTGCTCACGTCGTCATTCGGTTCCCTTGAATCTTCAACACAATGCCGCTCTCCGCGTTAACAATTTCTAGTATTTGTTTAATTTTCTCCCCGGCAAAGTGCGATGCTGCTTTATCCCATTTATATCCCACGTTTTAAGAGCTCTGTTGTTACAAATGTAACAATTTATTCCCCACTGAAACACGGTAATCCTTGAATATATAACACGGAAACTGGCGGAGCCCTTCGTAATCAGAAATCAATGAGTGAGCCTTTCTGAGAAATGAATTGAAATCAGTTCGCATCAAATCTCCCCAAATCAAATCAATTTTGATGATGGTTTAACTGTGTTTGCACCTTCTGCTAGATTTGATTTCTGCATTTCCGGAAGTGAAATGACTTTTGCCCCTCCGTGAGCTGAAGAGTGAATTTAAAGCTAGTGCTAATTTACCAGCATGGAATGGTTGGTTAGAACTGAAAGGTTGATTTACTTATTTCTTTAATTGATTGCTAGATACCTTATGCCGTATTCAAGTATATTTCATTTATATGAAAGCGGTTTATAGTTTGTCATTTCAAAAATCTATGTATGCACCATATATATGCTCACTTAATTTAATTGATTTAATCAATCAGCTAAAATGGATCAAAATAGATAAATCAGCCAATTAGCAAAATTACCAAGCTGGTAATAAAGCCGATCATTAACCACTACTGCTGTGGAAAGGCGCGGATCAGTATAATCGCACTTTGATTCATTTATTACATCCAAAATAATGGTATAAAAGAAAATGTTGCATGCACGAAGAGATTAAAGTTTAATAGGCATTTCACACCTGGGTAATAATAATATAAAGGTGTAGTATAATGTGGAAGGAAAGTAATAAATGAATGTATGGAAACTGAATGAACGATGAGTAAATGCGTACACGTGTTTTATTTATTGATTTTATTGGTGATGTAGATCGCACTCAAGAATATATCACTTATTCGACGGCGGCCAGTATCATGATGGCAAGAGTGAACCGCGAGTAAAGCCCGTGTGTGTGTGTTGAGGGGGGGGGGCATCCCACGACCATTCACGGGTTGCTGACAGGCCTTCCCATCTGCGACTGGAGAGGAAACCCGCGTGAGCTGGGCTTGAACTCAGAGCGACCGTATTGAAGAGAGGCTCCTGGTTCGTTAGCGCGTTATCACCATGGAGGCTCATAAATACATGTATATATATATATACGCTGAAAAAATGAAAGAATTTGAGAATCGATGATAGAATGATTAATTTGTTGAAATCGTGAGTAAGTGAATGAATGAATGTAACTGTGCGAATACTAAGACATATGGTGCAAAGAAGAGAAAAAAGGAAACACAGAATGAGAAATTATACCCCACGGCACAAAGACTTTATGCTTTTATACGCACTAATAGTCTCAGGCATGATATAACTGTAAGACACAGTACACGGGTAGTTTTCTTTGGAATATCAGTGACAGTGAAACAATACACTCAGCATTCCACAGTGGACCTTAGAATCACTACTAATATTATAAAATATTCTCACAGACAGATAAACGGCCTCGTTCATCTCGAACCGAAAACTATACATCAAAATAATAACGGTAATAAAATGTCCATCAATAGCCACAGTTTTAGTTGCCCTTTTGGGAGGTGGGGAGGTGGTTGGGGGAAGAAAGGGGACGCACGGAGCGGGAGGGGGATGCTTTCTTCTGGGCCATCGATAGATATGAGTGCCATAGATTATTTTAAAACAAGCTGGTGGGATATAGCCTGGGAGCTAGGAGCTGTCATAAGCGACGCGTTGGTTGCGAGCTAGCGTTGACGTCTCTAGACATGTATCGTTGGCTAGAAGCCCTCTTTAGAGCGATCGGTTTTAATGTTATTGGACGCAGTTTAGAAAGATGGGTCCGTCTGCGAGTGGTACCGGCAGACAGATTGCGGAGAGGTAGCCGCTTGGGACCGGCCGTCGGAAAGGATATGGGCATGGATAGGGAGGATGTCCCCGGCTAAACGCTTCATTGAAACATTTCCTAATTCATTTAATCCTCTAGTGGTCTCACATTATCACAGAAAGGCCGTCTCAGTTTATTCCGACGCGTTTGTCCGCGGAGGGCCGCGCTAAGGTATAAAGTGCCAAGGTGTACCACGGCCATTTGGCTTTTATGAAATTTATATTAATAGCCGTTAGCTCCACGGGGACTTGACCCTTAGAATAAAACCAGATGAGACGAAATGAACCGAGTGGGATAACGTTGTCAAATAAAATGAAAACAACAACGCGTGATTAAATTTCATCTCGCGTTGCCTTTCGTCCCAGCGCCTTCGGTGGGTCCTGAGGTGGACGGGCCGTGATAATGAGACAAACGCCTGACCGCCCTGTATCCCGCCTCTGTCACGCTAAAGTTCCATCGGAGAGACATCCTTGCCGCCTCGCAATATGCCTGCCATCAGTGGAGGAAATAAGCCAAAAGTTGGACAAAAATCGGTTGCGCCCTAAAATGTTATAGTTATCAATCTTCAAATGACGCAAATAGAACATAACCGTACTTTTATTTATTTTATTTGTTTGTTTTTCCTAACTCTTCACTATGATGCCACCATGTTTCTTGAAAATGTCATTTATAGGCCTGTTTGAATGAATGGATGAATGAGTGAAGCAATGGATGGATGGATGACAGGGGTAGAACATCGTACTGCGTGGCATTATTTTAGCTATATCTTTGCAAGAACATATATGAACCAGGGAAAAGTTAATACAATTTGATATAAATGTATTGTGTATGCATGAGACAAACCAACCATATACAACTTCATGTAACTTGACGAACACCGGAACACCAAACGAGAAGAGCAAAAGTATTGATGCTTTGGGTTTTTTTTGGCAAATATCAACACACAGCATTTTTTTTCTTTTTGTTAAGGTTTTCGTTGATTTAAAATGCGGTAATTATTTCGAGAGTTCATATTGCTGACCATTTAGTTACCGAACTTCGACGAAAGAAAAAAAAAGATCGAGATGAAAATTTTTCCAATCATTTCTTATATCGCTATAAATCCAACGCACGCTTTTTACATTATCCAGGCAGCCCTGTCTCCTAACGTTCCGCAGTGATTTCTTTCCTGCAGCGCTTTTTTAATGATGTTTTTTATGAGTTCGACTCGTCCCATTTAAGCTGTCATCGGCTGAATGACACGAGGATATGTATTACCCCAACCGCTATTGTCCACGAGGTCACCCTTTTTGATCAGCCTTCCGGGAAAGTAGATGGCAAAACAGGGCAAAAGCTTTCTCGCTTTCTCCATGGGGGTGTCAAATAGTCCCTTTTGGCGAACGCCGCTCGCGGTAATGGGGCGTTATGATATGAGGAGAGGATCTTAATTACGATCCTCAATACATTGATTAGAATGTTAATTAACCGCGTTGCTCATTTGTTCCAGGATGATTTTGAACAAGGGTAGAGAACAAGCAGCGGAGAGGACGATGGGCTGTGAATTGGCGTCCATCTCCCCGAGATGCATTTGGCAAAGGCTGTCCACTGACCCCGCCATCTAATTCCAAGTGAAACATTAACGGCCTCGATGGGAAAATTGGCCCAGATATCGAGTTGGGCCAAATGGAATGTGACTGCCTGATTAAAGACTAAGGCCAGCGTATTTTGTACTAGATAAAAATGTTTCCCTGAAGAGACGGGAGGTTCTAAACCGATAATGGCAGACAGTTGTAATGTTAAAATCGAGAAGGTTTTCATAATGTTTCTTTGACCCAGAAGCCTCCCACCAATGCGGTCACTGTGAGTTCAAGCCCAGCTAATGCTGACTTCCTCTCTGGCCGTACGTGGGAAGGTCTGCCAGCAATCTGCTGATGGTCGTGGGTTTCCGCCGGGCTCGTCCCACCATAATACTGGCCGCCGTCGTATAGGTGAAATACTCTTGAGTACGGCGTGAAACACTCATCAAATAATTAAATAATTGGATCGATTTGATAATTGATTGATTGATTCATTCATTCTTTTAAATTCACTGTCCCACTTGTTTGACAGATTGGTCAGTCTATCCAATTTGATTGAATATGCCGAAGTCATCTTCGTGGTGCTAGGTCGCCACGATATGGCTGAAACGTTGCCATTGTGGCGATAAGCCATAATCAATCTTCGTGGAAGAAAGCGGTAAGCATGCAGAGCTTAAAGTTAGCTTCAAAACGCCCACATAGTGTCTCTTTATGCAGAAGGTCGGTGTCAAAGCCGAAATATTGATGGTGCTTCCTCTCTAAAACGCCATGCCGATGACACTTGTCATTCAATGACCTTTCACAAGGATGCAGACACCATATATATATATATACCAGTATAGAAACCAAACGGATCATTACTTAATTTTATACATATATATGTTACATATCAAAATGACCAATATGGTGCCTTTTCTAATGTAGTGATATCTCAGGATCCAAGCCAGACTGATCATTGTTCTCTTATAATCCATTTAATTTTTTATTTATTTATTTATCTATTTATTTGCTTGCATGATTCGTGTTTTATGTCGTACTCAAGAATATTTTACTTACACCATGGCGGCTAGCATTGTGATGGGAAGAAAACGGGTAGAGCCCGGGGAAAACCCTCGGCCATTTGCAGGTTGCTGGCAGACCTTCCCACGTACGGCAGGAGAGTGTAAACCCCGAAGTGTTACCAGTGTGCCCAGAATTCGTAATCCTAAAAGCAGTGTGAACAAAGATTTTACCCCCCTATATATACGGAACACCTCTTGCGTCTTTCAGGCATCATTAAACACTGTTACCTACTTCTGTTGCATTATTCAGTCCTCGTTTTTCCTTAATGTTGGAATTTGTTACATAGTTCTTTGGTATAGTTTGTGTTAAAGGTATTATTGGAAATTGGTCTTTGACGAGGAACGTCCATTGACGATTGGTATACCAATGTTTCTAACAACACAGAGATTTACAGCTCAACCAGCAGATGGCCGTGGGTTTCCCCGGGTTTCCTCCCACCACAATGATGGCCGCCGTGGTTTGAGTGAAATATTCTTGAGTACGGTGTAAAACACCTATCATATAAATAAATTAATATAAAAAAACACTCAACCTAGCATGACCACCATTTCTTTGAGCTCTTGCTGCTGGAAGTGATGTAATAACATTTTGTCAAAACAGCAATCAAACCAACAAATATGTGAATAAATAAAGATTCACAGCTGTGACGCGAATTAGATCACCTTTGGGGCGGAGGCGATTCTCTTTGTTTAGTTTTCTGGGTCTATGGGTTCCTATGCCATTTGTGTTGAATGTGCAAGGTCAAGTATGGAAAGATAGTCTATGAATCTTGACTGAATGATTCTGAATGCTAACAGCATGCAGTGGTAAGCTTGGTGACTTTTTGTTACAAGGAGAAAATAAAGGAATGTAAACGTGTATAGAAAAGTAAAGTGCGAGAAAAGGACTGAAGGAGTAGTTATCCATTCACTTGTTTGAATGCGTGGTGTTTAACGCCGTTCTGAAGAATATTTCACTTATACGACGGCGGCCAGCTCGGTTAGAGCGGGGGAAAACCCACGACCATCCGGAGATTGCTGGCCGACCTTCCCACGTACGACCGGAGAGGAAGCCAGCATGAGCTGATTTGGAACTGAGATCGCAATAGTAAGAGGCTCCTTGGTCATCGCGCGACGCCAGCGCCCTAACCACCCAGAAAATGTAAATCTGATAAACAAAGTTGATTTTTTTTTTGGAGTACACCACTCTGCTTTCGCTTATTCCTTTTCTTATAGTTCAATTAGGGTGAGAATGGGACTGAGCGCTCTATAGATATATGTAGATCTATATAAAATACGATATTACTCACGAGGCATATGCGCACAGTGTGCCTATAAATGTGAAGATTCCCAGCATTATTTACTTAGATGCCCTGTATTTGGCCTTCACAGGGAGCAAATGCTTAAAACACTGACTGAAGTTTTCTCACCTGGTGTGCACCACTCAGCATATTTCAAACACTGTCCAAAATATTTATGCTTGTTACTATCAGAGGGATGTCAGGACCTAAGGCTAGAAGAAAACAAACTTATTTAAACAAACTTATAAACAGTGTAAATCAATGTATTTCATCCAGCGATCGATTTAAAACTTATTAACAACTTACCGAGTTAACCATTGCAATCACCTGTGTGCAAACATATATTTTCTGTGTTGCAATACGATGTTGCTGTTCCTTCTGTAAATAGTCTTACAAATACTGAATTGTACTTCACAAACTGTAGGATAGGCCTACTTACTATCTTACATTTTCTTTTATGTCATATATAGCATATATGTACATATTTGTATTACGCATACCGTCGAGAAAACCCCGTAGTGGTCATTGGCTATGTGAAATCCTCGTTAAATAAGCAAAGAATAAGCCATATCGCGGTTTGGAGTTGCGCATGAGCAGAACGCGTCATACGGTAGACAAACAAAAGCACACGGTCATTCATCTCTTAATATTACAGCCTTTTTTGTGTTTTTCACAGAGTTTTCTACCTGAAACAGCCCTAGAGCCCACGCATAATCTCAAATGTCACACACAGACACATAAAATGCACGAAATGGGCTGAATTGTGTGTGACTGCCTATGGTTACAATGCCTTCAGCACAGCCACGAGTGTTTGTTTATCTACCAGCGAAGTAAGTCCGGTCATGCGCAATCGAAATAGTTATTTGGCTTATTAAATAAAAATTCTTGTGAACATTCCCAGTCATACATTCGTACAAAGAGGAAACAAATGATGACGTCAACGAATCTAAACTCAGACTTCTTTAAAACGAACTTCTATATTCAACCATTCACAACCATTTCATTTCAAGACCTTCGTTTCCAGTATGAAGAGCAAGGTTGCCTGAAAGGACAATGTCTAGCATGGTTTAGGTTCTGTTCACAGAATGAAATTGCTCACTTCCATGAGCATTGTGACTGTAAGACAACAAAGTCATCCCGGAAGAAATCCGTTCGTGTCGTCTAACTATAGCTTATTGACTTAGCACTGCCCGGGTACAGGCCTAATATCCTCGCCCTGAATCACTCGACAAAAAAATATACATCCTGTTTGAAATGCGATTCCTGTCCGGTGCTTCGACCTGGGGCCACGACATGGAACAAAAGCAAAAACATGTTTGCTTTCTTTTCAGAATTATCTCAAATTATATTTCCGCGTCAATCAAACGCAAAACTCCAACTATCGATGGTTAAGTCTCTTTCCGCTCAAGATGGCAGTCCGATAGTCATTGTGTATCGCCCATCATAGAGCGGCGTCAAATACTCCTGATTGTTGAGATAATTCGATTTACGACACAAAAGGCTTTTTATTTGGAAGAGAAATTATCCCTAGATGTTTATCGATTGCGTGGTAAGATACACAGAGTCGTAGACTGCACTAACAGTGTAAATTGCTCTCGCCATTGTTCAAACGGTGTACGCCATGCTGCTATTTGCTGTATCTGATAGCGAAAGGAACTGTGCTCGCAGTATAGACGCCACATAAGATAATATCACGAATAATCATAGCGACCTTCATATACATAGGACCCGCCGGGACCAGTTTTACAAACTCTAGATGCAGAATTTTTCCCCTAGGTAAATGCAATCAAACTCAGTTCTGGAGCTTTGAGCGACGACGTATTTTTTTTTTTAACAATGCAAGCATATTTTAAGACATTTTTCATTATGACCACTTCCCTACTTTTTCAATATATCATAGTGATGTAGGGCTCTGATATAAGTAAGGAGCAGAGAACTTTGTATTTGAAAAAAAAAAACCCGTTGATTCAGCAAAATGAATCTCTGAATTCATCCCACCTTCTGATAAGCGGGTACTTCCTGACTGCAGTATAGGAATTACTCGGTGTGATTTTTTGGACACCGGTAACTTGTGACTTCTCTGAAAAGTGGTAAGTAACATGAAAAATTTGCGCCGTGCGGCTGTTGCTGAATATAAATTTAAGAAAAAAAGGCATAATTTAATTCACTTGAAAACCAACAGAATATTTTGTGGCTACCGGTCAACAGAATTCACTCTTACGTAATAATAGACTATTCTGTCAGTTCACCCCGAACAGGGTATACACTGTTGTCCATAGTGTTGAATTTTAACACATTTCTGTTTTCAGTGTACAGGGTTCGAAGCGAATACCTTGCATAGGGAGGCCGCTATCTTTTATCTTCTTAGGATGCAACCTACTTGACTTTGATCGTTTATCAAACGGCGTAGATATATTACCCTACAATTCTTTCAATATTCTGGACAGAGATTAGTGCTGCTAAATTGCTCAATGCCAAAAAAAAAAGAAAATAATAATAATTCTGTCCAAGTACCTTGCAGACAAAGTGAAGGTATGGATATATACTTCAATAGAGGGACTAAGCGTGTGAGAGGAGAAACTGACACAATTACATGTATTTGTACTGAAAAAGGCCGACCAGATGTCCCACAAATTAGCAGAATTGTAATGTACCAATAGAACATATACGAAGATGAGAAATATTTCTTTAGCTTTGAAATGCGTGTTCCATTCCATAAATCGCTGCAGGTCCAATGATTTCAGAAAGAAAGACACCAAAAAATGTCAATTCAACAGCAAATCGTGCTCTTAAGGCAAGAACAGGTGTACGTAATAAGTGCTTCAATCAAAGTCGATAAATTAACCAATTAAATAATTAGTAAATTGATTAATTTTTTACAGGAGAGAGGCATCAAACTAATGTTTGGATCAGCTGGATGAAAGGAATTACTTTGTTGACAAAATCGTCACATAGGCTTGTAAACCAAGCAGTTAAGCATTATATTCAAAGGCATGCAGAATCGATGATGATTGGCTGAGTGGAGATAGGATCTCCTAGGTTAAAGCCGGTTCAAGCCCAGCTCATGCCGGCTTCCTCTCCGGCCGTACGTGAGAAGATCCGCTGTCAACCTGTCAATGGTCATGGGTTTCCCATGGGCTCTGTCCGGTTTCCTTCCACCATAATGGGTATAGGTATACAAACACTAAAAAATAGCTTTACTATTTATGTATTTATTTCACAAAGAACATCCTCCTAAAACTGTATTCCCTAACTTTTGTTGGCCCAGATGACACATACTTTCAAATAACTAGATGCCTGGCCTACAACATATCCAAATATCATCACGGTTGACCAAAAATTTCTCAAAATAAATCAGCTGGAATGCAGGTCCTAGCGTCCTATCATCATAGAAACATTGTTGGGGGGGGGGGGCTTGTTCATTAGATTATATTTTCCTCTGTTTAATTGTAGCTACAAGTAATGGACATTTTTTCAACCATTATTTGTCATAGTTTATACCCGCAAACATTACCTGGCAGTACTTCAACACACCAATCCCTACCCGTCCCCACCATCTTCTGTGCGCCTGAATCTTGGGTACAAAATCGAATTAGAGGTTTTATACCTATAAGTGAAATATTCTTGAGTACCGCGTAAAACACCGACAAATAAATAACTAAATAGGCCCTAGGTTAATGCCTAAAGCCTTTGTCATGCTTCAATAAATGTACAGGATCTAAAATTGCCCTTAGCCAAGGATTATCATATTGTTTTCTAGAATTATCCTATTGTCACATGGGATTATCTTGTTCTTGCCTGGGATTATCCTATAGTTGCCTGGGATTATCCTTTGTTTGCCAAGGATTATCCTATTGTTGTCTAGAATTATCCTATTGTTGTCTAGAATTATCCTATTGCTGCCTGGGATTATCCCATTGTCGCCTAGGAGTATCCTAGCGTTGTCCATCTCTCATTACAGCAAATCTGTGACGATAATTTTTTACGGATAAATTGCCTCCACTAAGGAAAAAAAACAATAACGGAAGTCATTTGAGTGGGCTTCAAAGAATTTTAATTTAAAAACTATTCATTCAATAAATTCCCACACCATATAGTGGTCAAAAAGCAAGAAAAAGCATCACGTGGATTTGTCATCACGTGATCAACCTTTTCTTCTCATCTCAGAGAAATCCCACACGCATTCAGTATATTATTAACACATCTGTACACGCATGCGGGGTCAAAACGCCCTGTAGTAAAATAAATCATGTGACCCACCATTTCAGATGCGGTTTCATGCAAATAACGAATCAGGCAAATAAGTGGAGAATATCCGGGACTTAGCAAATGCATACCAGTTTCAGTCAAAGTTACATCAAGACAGAGAATTACTTCGAAAAGGAGGTATATGGTCTTTGCGTAGCCTGAGTTGAACCTTGAAATGGTGGCAGGGGATGGGGAGTGGACTAAGTGTACAAAAAAGGTCAATTATTAAGTTCTCTCTCAATCGACATGTGACGTTTTATACAGATTTACGTACTTGCACAGACTGTCCCGACAATAGTGAAATTCGCATTTATACACATTCCACGAGCTGATGAAGTATAAAAAAGATTTTATAGGAGTTTTCCGGTACCTTTGCCGTGCAACAACAAGCTTTATATAAACGCTTATGCATGGCCAGTTTTTCTTTTGAAGTGTATTTTCGCAGAAAATAACAGAAAGAATACTCTTTCACATTATACGCACTTGTTGCTATTTGTACACCGTCGGCTGTACGGAAAATTGTCCATTATTGTTGGACGTTGGTTTCCTTGCACCAGTGAGAAAGTTGCGCATCACCAACTTCGGTCTTTTCCATGAAATACTTCATAACGGTGGTTCAAAGTTTCTTTCTTCAAAGACCGCTAGATAGTCACAAAGTCTAAGCAATCCTTTTTCCGAATTTCTTTTCCGATTCCTGAATTCAACGCAACAGGATAGAGTTTATGGCAGCTGTATATACATTTGGGCCACCCCAACTTTCCCTTTCGTGTAGTGGTGGGAGATGCACAGGAGAAGTCATTCATTTCCAGGGGTCTCTAATTCAGATCCCCAAAGATCCGTATACACACACCTCAAAGTAGTTCAATCAGTCAGATTGTTCAAAACTTGTGTTGAAAAATTTCAAAATCAAAGATTGAAATTCCAGTATTTTCCGTTCTGGATGTTCATTTTTTTTTCCGTTTCACAAGTTCAGGAAAAACAAATCGACTTTCTTCCTTACTGTAACGTTGGGAGAATCCGGAAGTCCAAAAAGAGACATACGCACAGATCATGCTACAATGAGCAACTGAACTGTGTCAACTTACATAGTTGACCTCGGATCTGTAAAATCGCCATGCACCTGAAAACACAGAAAAAGAATAAACGATAAGTAGTTTTCTCCCACTGGTCAATTTCACAGATTAAAGCCATTAATATTAAATTTAAAGAAAGGAGACGTGAGACTTTCTCTCAAAACCTCTGAAATCAGAACTATATTGCTACTTTCTTTAAATAATGCATCAAGATTATGTTCGATTATGTTCAAATTTCAACTACAGCGTATATAAAAAACAAATCGTGGCTCAGCGAGTAAAATGAGCGACTACCAAGTCCGAATCGCACGAGGTGCAGCCTCAATGCAGCCGTTGTGATTTCAAGTCCAGTTCTGGCTGGCTTCCTTTCGGGTTATGCGTGGGAATGCCTGCCAGCCACTTGCGGATGGTGGTGAGTTTCCTCCCATCATAATTCTGGCCGCCATTGTACAAGTGAAATATTCTTGAGTATGACGTAAAACACGAGTCAAATAATCAAATAAATAAATGATTACCAAAATTATTTGTGCAGTCTTACTTTTATTGAAGATCGTGCACTTGTCAACAAACAGTTTGACACGAAACACTGTACGTATACAACGCATGCAAGGGAAAGTTCGTCATTATCTTGCCAATGATGTATGGTTTATATTCGACACTCCGGTTCCCCCAATCCATAAAACTGACTGTCAGCATATAAAAGTGGCAAATTCTGGTCAACGGCGTTAAAATCACAATTCACTCGATTACATCAACACCTCCCCGGTACTAATACAAATCAATACTAATTGCATTTACTGTTAGTAATGATGCGGTCATTTTACTTGTTATATTGTGTTCATGTGTATAACTCCACCCTTCGAAATAAATAAATAAATAAAAATAACTGAATGAAAATTGCAAACACCTTGACAGCATATGGAGTATGTTCTTGGTGACTTTCAAAGAGCTACAAAAAAATTGTACAGTTTCTTAAAGATTTGTCACCAATCGATGATAAACGCTGTTACGGTGATCGATAGCTCAATATATAACATCAAGGCGTGAATTATCAATACAACCACCGGAAACCAATATAAGATCTCAAATTAGAAGGTGTATAATTTCTCAGATACAATGGACAAATTGCGGATATCCTTGTCTTTACACGACAATTGGCTTCGATATCGTTTGGCGACATCAACACACTTGTTTATTTTACTCGGACAAAACGCGGCTGATGTGCGGTACTTTTTACCAGCTCTATTTATCTCGTATCCGTTAAGCACTGGCGGGTGGGGTGGGGTGGTGGTGGTGACAGACACTTCTCAAAACGGTAACAAGGGAAAGGTACTTGAGAAAACCTTGTATAGTGGCTCTTGAGACACAATTCCATTAGCTTCCCACAGCGCACGCGCCGGCTGTTTTCAATTCACCTGAGTCTTGGCGTCCGCAGTCCGCATTTTATACAAAGGCGTCGTTTCATTAACCTAATCCTAAATTTGATATATTTGCTTTACAGAAAAAAATAAACAGCAGAGGCGCGAGGTGAGTGCGGCGACACGCCGTAGCATTTTGTGTGGTTTTAAGTATAAAAGGCTACTTTAGCTGCAAAAATGACACGAAAGAAAGAAAAGGGAGTTCAGAAGTCTTAAAGAAACAACTTATCCCGTGGGGAATTGTAATTTTACCGTCATTCGTGCGAATAAGCAATAACTCAACGCATTGATAAAGTCTGTGATAAATAGTGAATGCTTTTTTAACAATTAAAAACAGGATAACGCATACTGAAATCGCATTTAAAGTAAGTTTTATCGACCTTATTTCAGACCCTGTTGAAAAAAATTATTAGGAACATGTAGGTTATATCATTAAGGTGCAAATTTTTATGATGCAAACAGTTTGTCTTTGAAAGCTCAGTAAAACGAAATGTACAAAATAACTGTGTTCATTTTATTCCCGTTATATGTTTACTTAATGCGCTTCTTGCAGGAATCTAAAAAAAAGGAAAGAAATTTTTGCTTGTATCAAAATGTTTAGAGTAGTCATTCTGTGATAAATTGGAATAGCGTGATAATGTCATGTTCAAGCTAGTCGAATTGTTGTGATTTTGTGGAGATGTAAGTCAAACTACCGTGATAGTTTTATGTTGAAGTGAGTCGAACTATGATAGTGTTTTAAGTTTATGTTGTGTGTGTTGAACAGAACGACGACACTTTCTGATAAGTTTATTTTGACTAAATAAATGTAATGCCTGTTAAGTGTAATTCATATCTGCTATACGGTATCGGCCCAAAGTGTCATACGTCTGAATATTGCTTATAGAAACGACGGCCTTGTGATCATTTCTTGACGGAGTGAGACAAAAATGTGATGTTTTATGTTCAAGAAAAACAAGCCGACGCAGTGATAACAGCGTGATAACTTCATGTTGATGAAATGCAAATGACAAAACGGTACTGCAGTAGGATAGGCCTAATCTTATGATTATGTTACTGTTCAATAACTGTAAATTCAGTCATTTTCTTCATTTTAATTTTTAATCATTATTTAGCGCGTTACTCATTTAATTTTCATTTATACGATGACAGCCCTTTTCTATCGGTGTGAAAACTTGAAGTCTTCTGAAAGTGCATACGGCCACCCGGGCATCGTCTATCGCTTATTGTCGCTTAACTCCATGGTTAGTGAAAAACAGGCATTTTAAATTCCCTTCCCAAAGCTGGGGTTGAACTCTCCCCTCGCGTATCCCAACGTTTGAAACAAAGCACCGTAACCACTCGGCCACGGTTCTTTATACCGTTATCAAACATGCGCAAATGCTAAATCAAGTTATACCAGATATCGTTAAAGTGAAACACTCCTGAGTGCGGCGTATAACAACAGAGTCAAATAAAGCACTAATGCGTGCATGTTCAACACAGCCAACGTATCGTGAAGAGTAAAACTATGTGCTGTGTTTTGCTGATATTGCTCGCTGTGCTGTTATGCTTGTATGTGGCTTTGCATGATTTATTTATTTATTTGATTGGTGTTTAACGCTGTGCTCAAGAGTATTTCACTTATACGACGGCGGTCAGCGTTATGGTGGGAGGAAACCGGGCGGAGTCCGTGGGAAACCCACCACCATCTGCAAGTTGCTGGCAGACATTCCCACGTAGCTTTGCATGATGCTTAACTGGCTACTGACAAAAACGCATTGTAGTGCTACATCAATTTCAGTATGCTCTGAACGAGACAGGCTACGTATATTCCAGGGGAACTGCATGCGAACGTCATTAATTTGAGAGCAATTTGCCTACAGACTTGCTAAAGATCAGAGCGAATAAATGATTGACACGAAGGAATACCTTGAAATACAGACAAAGCAGGTTGGCTTGCTCATAGAAAGGCATATGGATTCGTTGATTGATTGATTGATTGATTGAATGATTGATTGATTGATGGACTAGAAACAGACACTTGTGATGTGATTATTAAAATGGCTCATTTACGTTTTAATTTTCATCATCATATTCACAGATTATATACACATTGTGCATCCACATGAGGTTAAGAACACTAGAGCACGGGCTCTTATAGTGGGCCATACCGGACTACACCATTCTAGAGACATGAGCGCGGCTTAAACTTTTTCTTGCCAAAGAGAGGCGACTGACGTCAAGGAAATGTAAGGCGACTGACGTCATGGAATTGTCAGGCGGCTGACGTCATGGAATTTAGAACAATAGATTTTTTTATGCGGTAGGAAACAGGAACAAATACTTACTGAGCGATTACACGTCCAGCGTTTTGCCTGTTTTGGTACACAACGGCAATGTTGTACAGGTTCCAGCTGGAGTCGTAACGAAGCTATAATCTGTTTTAATTAATTCCACTTGAGAAATACTTTGTGTCAGGTATCAACAATTTGTGACTTTGATCCGCTATACAAGTCAGTCAGTTTGTTGTCCGAGCCAGTGTGATATGTAACAGTAACCGTATGTCGTTGGATGGACGTAGGTTTACGTTCAGTGTCGTTTTCGTTGTTTTTCAGAACTCCCAGAAATCCCCGCGTGTCAATTCAATGAAGTACATCCGGTCCTGCCATACACAGGATTCCATCTTCAGATTATCCCGTCGTCGATCAGTTAATTTTAAACAATTATTTTATTTACAGAAGATATAAGGATATGTGTATTTATAGAATTCACAACAAAATAAAAATAATTATAACATCTGGCTAGTTCTTCTCGAGTTTTAACGCGTGAGAGTTCGTGATGTGATGTACACTTTGAGAGTGGGCTACGTTTGAGGGATTTGGTGGCGTGGAACTGGTACTTTTGGCGTCGTTACTGTTGTCAGAGTCACTGCCATCGCTGTTTTTGCCGTTCGGGTTATTATGCGTTTTCACGTGCTTTGCTAAATGGTCACTGCGCATGAACCGTTTGTTACAGACGGGACAGGCGAACCGCTTCTCTCCCGTGTGGGTGCGAAGATGGCGCTGCAACTCGTCGGAGCGCGTGAATCTTTTGCCGCAGAACAGCCAGTTGCAGACGAACGGTCTTTCTCCCGTGTGCCAGCGAAGATGAGCTTTCAGATGAGATGTCTTGCCGTAGACTTTTCCACAGCCCGGGATGTGACAACTGTGAATGTTCTTTTTGCGGAGGTGTTCGCCAGCGGGGCCAAGCCGCTCCGCCTCCTGGCAGTTCGGGCAGTCGCAGTTTGCTCTTCCGGTGTAGCGCCTCTGAGACCGAGGACTGGGCAGTGAAGGAAGACCCGATCGTGACAAGAAGGGATTAATCCCCCCGGGGAGCTCGTTCTGTGAAGGTAGCATCGACTTGTACGTATCCTGAAGAAGGTGTTGACTTGAAGGTAGAAAAGGACTTCCGGAACCGCCCAGCGCATGCGTAATAGAATAGTCCGCACTAGGGTAATTCGACATCTGGGAATGAAGACTCCCAGCAGTCGTCGCTCCAGACACGTCTGAGAGCCAGTTTCCGGCAGCCGCTGACCTGACGTCCCAGAATGCTGACGCCGCGGCTGCGCTGTTCATACTGCCAGCCACTTCCGGTTTAATCGAGTGGAGGTGGGGACTCGTCATGGACGAAAAAGGCCATGACTCGTAGGCCACTCTGGAATACATGCTACCCAAAGCTGCATTGCTAATACTCCCTTCGCCTTGTACCTTCTGCAAAAACGCTGCCTGCGCCGGGTCGGACTGGTGAACCGACGTCGGTCCGGAGGACGATCGAAAAATGTCACTAGTGTAGCTGGAGGTGCAGGAAGGGTTGGTGTTTATGGAGGAGTAGGCGAGTCCGGAGTTTTGGAGGCCCTCGGAGGAGCTGAAGGCCGACAGCGGCTGTGAAGTCAGTGACAGTGGGCAGGGAGCGTTCATGTTGGAGCCGGGTTTCCTCCAAGGGTGGAATCCTTTGCCCACAGCGGCGTCTGCTAGCGGAGGAGGGCTTTTGCTGTTGATTTTGTTACACTGAGCAGCCAACATGGCTAAAGGTGTTCCACCAAAGTGATGTTCCTGAAACGACAGAGAAAACAAAACATACATTATTCATGAGGACTTAAATTTATTTATTTATTTATTTATTTACTTGATCGCTGTTTATAGACGTCGTTTATAAAGCGCCCTTTATGGGATAATGATCGGAACTCATGGGGGAAAACATCTTGTCAAAGTACATGACAGACTGTATGAAGTAATCCCGCTGGGTGCAGGATTTCAACCGCAGACTATCAGTCATGGTGAGATTTTTTGTGAAGATAATTCAGAGGGAAAGTATTGAGAATTAAGCAGGGATACAAATTAATCGATTAAGATAATAAATCAAAGAAAAAATTAACTAAGGATCCAATTTTCACACTTCATCCCCCTACTGATATAGGTGAGAATTTCACATTCAGCCGAATAAAAAAAGAAACAGTAAACAAGAGAAAAAAATGTGGTTTCTTGCTTTCTGCTCCATCCAGAAATCTGCCGGCCATCATGTCAGTGAAAACTTATGACGTTAAACACCTATCAAATCAATCACACCAAATCCTGTTTTCAGGAAAACTGCACCTGTTATCTTTGTGTCAGTTTGGCACAGCTTAGGTTCGAACACAAAACATTTCAAGAATACCTTGAAAACATGTCTAAGAAAACACATGACCTTGAAAACATGTCTAAGAAAACAGATGAAATGACAATCACTTGAGGTGTGAATGAGAGAGACATAAATCGGTGACTAGAGGGAAAACCAGTCATACATCCACATGAATACTTATATTTGCGGATTGTAATGTCTTCTGGTATGCAGATAAAACTTGATTGAGAACAATTTTACTCTTAATATGTCTATAAGTGTCATGAAAGCGTCGTTGAATTTTCACTGATGGAGAATGAATACTTTGTGTACTTCAAATACGTACAAAAATCAAAGCTGACCACATTCCAACTGAGAACGGTTGCCCAGAACAATCTTAACGCGTCGGCATTTCAAAGATTATGACAATTTCGGAATTCCATTCATAGATCTAGATATGCCCATATAAATGTTTACAACCATGATCATACGGCGAACACACTACCACGCATGCTAGTCTGCCCGTGCTCAAAGGGAGCAGTTTTAGTGTAGGTTTTGCCTACACGAGGGCACAAAGAGCTGGAATTCTAACTCAGTGACCCGTACTATTTTGCGGGCGTGGTGTTACATTTTCGGCAATTAGGCGAAGTGCCGGAATTTTTTTGTAACCCAGAAGAGAAGGAAAATTATTTCTAACAATGAGCATGAGCGATGAGGCGAACAGTGTATACCAACTGAAAAGATAACATCTGACCAAAGAAGATCTTTCCGATCGTTATCAGAGGTGATAAATCGGACGGTTTTTAACGACGCCTATAACCTCGCGAATGACAGCTTGTCACAACAACAACATGGCGTGAATGACGTCAGCAGAATCCATGTCAGTCACGTGGCCTTCTTTATGTCACGCGTGGAGTTTATTTTAACTTTCGTTCTCAAATGGGTAAATACACGAAAGCATGATACTTGGCCATAGCAAGTTACAAAGCAGATCTTAGTGGAGATTATACTCTTGTGAAATAAAGCCCTTTTTTGTTATTTTCGTGTTTCTTTGCAAATGTCGGGTTTTGCGAAGCAATCTTATGAGAAAAAATGTAAATGAATGAATACACTTTACTGGTGTTTGTACTTAGACAACTGAATCTGAATTTCAAATAATAACTTTTTAAATTCAAGGGAAGTCGTTAAAATCTACTCAGGTAAAAAGTCAGTATACGGACTCTTTTTGTTAAATAGCACAAGAGACAATGAATTGGGTGGATCTCTTTCTTCTGGTGTTTCATGCCAAAACGTTTTCTTCGAAGCGGAACTGTCAAACGGCGACTGATAAATTTTCTACATTTTTGTGGATATCTTGTCACTTGTCGAGAATGTCGAATTTATGAAAGTAAATGTGTTATACATATTAGAAGCGTTGCCGGGTTACGAGCAATCGCGCGCGAGCGGTATACACTAGTATGGTGCCGGCGTATTCAGAACGGGTATGTTGAAGGCAAGAAAAAGAAGTCAAGGGGGTTTGTGTTAGCATGAAATCCTCCCAAATAAAAATAGCGAGAGAAGAAAAAAGAGGCAAGATATTAACTGAGTAAAGACCGAAACCTCACGCGAGTTGTCTACTCAAGACGTTATGTCTCCACAAAGCGCGGACAAATACCTTTAGAAATCGCCAGGAGTAAAGAGGTTTTTAATGCGGTGTTTTTCTTCTAAAGAGGTGGCGCGGTTAAAAATAGTCCGGAGGTAAAAAATACTTAGCACACCTCTATGAAAGGAATGACTCTATATACGCCATGTATGTTACAGCTCTGAGTGCGCACTGCTTCTTCTTTTGTATAATGGGGCGTTTCTTAAATAAAAAAGGGGAGTATTTTAGGGTGAAGAGGTCATAGAAATGAAAACGTACAAAAGAAAGAAAAGAAAGAGGATAAGGTGTCTTTAACTATCACTCCAAATATGCCGAAGCTTCCTCGAAAAAAGGGTTATTGGGCTTTTTATATAAACCAGAACAGATGTCAGTCCTCTTTAGAATATCAACTCAGCCTATAATGCAGTGATCTAATTCATCAAACGAGAATGTAATACACTTTGTGTGTTAGCAATGCGTAATAAACCTTTCCAACTGGAATGCATGTATACGCATTAACCCTATCGTTATAGACACCCAGATGTTCTGCGTAAAGCTCCACTCTTGTTGTTGAGTCGTGTGTGGCCTCAATTCAACTCTGAAATGGATTTTCTTTTCTTTTCTTTCTTTTTTTTCGAAGCAATTCTAGAATTCTGTTCAAGGGTGATTTTCAGACGTTCTGTAATTAGCTGGGAGAAACAGGCCTACTATACATTCATGTACTTAGATACCCTCATTTGCACGAAGAGCGTATAGCAAATGTTACGCGTTATATTTGAGACGTACATGTAGCTCGCTAAAGAAACAACGCGCTTGTACATGCTCTGATGTGACCATTTTACTTTTCTGAATACAGCCTAAAGTAAAAAGCAGTATTATTGCATACTCAGAAACGAATTTGGAGAAGACTGACAGCAATATTAGATGAATACATGCATTAGCATGCCTGTTGACTGCTGTTGCTGATCTGACAATATTTTGTACTTTCCAATTGTAAATACAGCTGCATTCCCCACTGAAGTCAGAATGGGTGCGTCGAAACAGACATTCGTCAACAATAATGGAAATTTCGGGGCGGGAATCACAAATTTAATTTCCAAAACAACGATCAACACAAACCGCCAAAGAACAAAGAAAATCTAGCGTGAAAATTTATAGGACGGATTCTTTTCCACGCATAGGAAACGATCAAATGGCATCCACTTTTCCTTTGCATGAAATGGAAAAGTCCGGCTTACGTGTACGTAACGCTCACGTGAAAATGAAAACAGCTCCCCTACAGTTCATATGGGGCCAGTCTAAGGTTGTCAAGCACCCCTTAAAAATGAGCTCTCATCAAAGCCACCGCGACTGTGTCTAACTAAAACGCGTCCGTCAACAACGCCCTTTTGAAACGTAATTGATAAATCGTCATTGACAAAAGAGAGTGTTTTTATCTGTGAAGACGTCCCATTTAGCAAAACGTGATCTCGCCAAAGACCGCGCGATTAGGCAGGGCGAGAGTACAACCGAGCTCACGTTCTTCTCGTTATATTTCATTCTCACAGTATCTCGTGCACTTCGAGAGGACCACGTTGTCTCTATAATTATACAGGTGAGATCTGCCTGAAGAAATGGTCGCCTATGACACTTCAAAGGCAGTAATTTTTTTCTTTTTCCATTTTAAAATGTACTTCATTTGTTTCAATAAAAAAGTCAAAAGCATGCAGCTATGTGTGGTATGTGTGGTTAAAACGAATAAAAAGGTATTTCCCTGTAATAGCTGGCTGTTTTGGTTGCCATATGACATCAGATTTATGCCAAACACCACATGTTCGCATAACTTTATAGCAAGATCAAACAAATAAGAAAAAGATGATTTAAAATTGCAATAGCCTATCGTAGACAAACCAGATTGGCAAGCCCTTCCCACTGTAAGGAAGCGAGCATGGTTAAAAAGAGCTTCGCTATATGTAAACAGGATACACGTGAGAAATGTTGACAACTCTAAGAAAGATTTGGCCCGCTATATCGTCATGTGTAAAAAAAAAAAAACTGTCTGGGAGACGATATTTTCTATACCTGTTCCCAAGAGTAATTTGGTTATCGCTATCATTGTTATAGGGGGCCTTATAATGCGGCAGGGTTTTTTTTCTTAACAACGCCTGTAACTGATCGGGAGATCGGTTGGGAGATAAAAATATACTTCGCCCAAGATGTCTAATGAGGCATTCCCAGATTTCGTGTAAATAAGGCTTGAGAAATCACCGAGCGTTGCCGAAAAAAGCGACTTAGAAAGGCACCAACCTTCTTCGAATTTCGCTCCACAACAAAAGGGGGCGCTGTGTAATCCACTCGCCGTGTGCTAGCGATAGGTTGACATTCTACACTATAAATCGAGCTCGGTGACAAGGCACAGAGGAATTGATCTGACTTCTGAACAGTTCGTTTTGAGAGGGCAAAACAAACTATACTTCTGACCAAATCGCTGTATCAGGTTTCCTTAGAGCTACGTGGCTGTATCTTGACAATATAGCCAAGATCTCTTGTAATGGAGCAAGCAGCGAATTTATCATTTCGAGAAAATTAGCCTTTTTAATCCCGAAGATGACAGATCGAAAGTAAAAGGATATATAAGTATCAGTGCGCGGAGCGTTATGTATAAGAAGATATTTTCTCAACAATTTAGCAATATTCATGAACACATGCTCTGATTCAGACATCCTGTTTCAATATTGTGATCCGTGCATCATATATCTAGGAAAAAAAACCCAACAAAATATAAAAAAAAAACCGTGAGATGATGGGCTTTACCGAGAACAATATACCATTCGGCAGTCTCCGTGAAATAGCGGACTTTACCAAGCGAAAATATACCGTTCGGCAATCTCCATGACTTAACGGACTTTACTGAGTGACAATATAGGCCCCTACCGTTCGGTAACTTGAATATCTGAGAAACGCAATGCGAAATATAAACTGTTCTATTAAACTCGTAATTATACCTCCCTGAGAGAAAATATGTATAAACCTTTCCAGAGTATATTTAAACCAGATATATAACTTGAATATGGGATATACGCGTGCGACTAAACATTCTAGTACATACACAAAAGGAAATCCTGAATGGGATAGAAAGACGTAATACAGAATAAGCTCCCATACTACAGGTGTATTCTCTACTTGTATTCTGGATCATTATTCAGTCACGATTTGTCGTCATACATGAGATAATATATCATATCGATTGCAACTACAATCAGTAAAGTATCACATAAAACCCTAACCATTTAAATGCAATACTGGTATTACCTGAACATGATCACGAACATGTAGAATACGCGAATAATGTGGGATTGCGTTTGTAAGATTTTGTCCACGCTCATTAAATACATATTCTACAACACACATTGTAGAATCTCTCAGCTTAAAAGTTACCTTCGGCGCAGAAGGTCTAATTACCGACGCAATTAAACCAGTCTAAGGAAAAATGATTATATATATGTTAACTCTGACTATTAATTTATTTAAAATATGTTTGTGTTTGTAGCTGAGTAAAGCAAACAGAGAAAAATATTTTTTTAAACAAGTAGGAAAAGTTGTGAAACACCACGACATAATGCACGTACAAACATACCTTGTGAAAGCTCCTGTTAAGTCGTCATTAAAGAACTACTTAGTGAATTGTGTCGGTGAGCTCAAAGGTCTTCGCACCTGTCGTTTGGAACAGGTATTAGCACAGAGAAATAAGGGGAAAGGCTCTGCCCGTCAGGTGTTCTCCAAACTCCATGCGGGGAAGCGCTGCACAGAATATTCCCAAACTTCTACTTTTGTTTAATATATGGGACACAGCACGGCAAATTGCTTAAAAATTGCTCACGGGGTGCGAAGTATTTACACGACGTCATCATACCAATATGCAACAGGTGATTTAATTAACTACCTATTATTTTATCTTTGTCACCCTATCTTGACCCTCCCCGATTTAACACCAACGGATATGCCCGTTTTGCTGCCTGCAAACTCAAGATCCTCAACTAGCCCCACCCCGCTCGCCACCCCTCTTCACCCACTCCCCTTAACCCCCACCCTTCTCCAATTAATCTTAAATATCCGCTTTTACCGAAGTAATCAGTAATCAGAGCTGTTAAAAAAGAAGAGTGTAAATTCTAAACTGACAAATAAAACAGCGCACAAGGCATCGTTAATAGTAACTCATTTACGTCATGTTTAATTGCCATGAGAGGTGTGAACTAAATATAGGCCTACTCACGTGTAGACAAATTATATATATCACATTTAAAACGTTTTAATCAAAATCTGTTTTAATTTCTTATGATCAAAATGTTTTATATTCACCTTTAAATATTTTCAATATTGATTATATAGTGCTGTTCTGTGATACGTAGTAAATGTGGACCCAGTTCAATACTGATTGATTGATTGATTTATTTGATCGTTGTTTAACATCATGAATACTCAAAAAAAATTTCACTCACACGATGTTGGTCAGTTTTATGGATAGAAGAAACCTGTATGCCCCGGGGCAAAACCAGTGACCATGGACAAGTTACGGACGAACTTTCCAGCATGTGACGTAGGCCTACAGATATACCATATTGGTTGACGAGAAGCGGCCTTCAGCTAACGTTTGACTGATCAAAACAGCTTACTGTTACTAATGTCTTAAGAAGAGTGCAAAATATTTCTTCAAACACCCTAGGTCAAAATTATAGATGTTTTCCCATTTCATCTCTAATATCAAGTTAAATTTTAAGCAATGCTAAATTACAGTTATATTATAATTTAAGGCCATCATAAAATTGGTGTAATGAAAACGCATCAAACGAGAGCAACGTGTACAGGGTGAGTAAATAAATACTTTATTCCTACGGCTCAGCGTAGAACTAGAGCTACTTTATGCTTAAAGGTCTTAGATTTATATTCTGAATTCTTATACTAAAATAGCGTGTCCTTTTCTGTGAAAGACAGACACAAAACAGTATATACAGTTTTTTTTTAAAAATGCTTTACCCGGATACACTGTTGCGGCAGTGATAGGCGTTCGACATTGTTATCCCGACGTGGTTTCTTATTATTCGAGAGCATGAAAAAAAGACATGTCGTAAGTAGACTTAAGTGCATGAGGCTAAATGTCAACAGTCAACCAAGTGGACCCGGCAATGACAGTACGCGCCGTGACAAGAGCAATGGGAAATACCAAACCGATTGTCCCAAACGGA
Source organism: Acanthopleura granulata (assembly GCA_016165875.1). NCBI lineage: Eukaryota > Metazoa > Mollusca > Polyplacophora > Chitonida > Chitonidae > Acanthopleura > Acanthopleura granulata. The sequence goes on along the minus strand of JABBOT010000019.1, from coordinate 1,346,887 downwards.
GACAAGGACTTCAGAAAACTCACTAGACAGCAAATACAGCGTGTGTTGAGTATTAGATCCGAAATTCTTCATATCGCACGAATTCGCAGTGCGTAAATGTTGATATAACAGATGTGTTAATATATAACATAACCAGAGAGTTTTTATAATTTCCTTCTGAAGAGGGGATACCAGAGCCTGTATACGAATGGCATTTAACAGTTTTAGTCACTATGTCACAAAACCATGATTCAATAATGTGTTGAGCCCAGTTACACAGACATGATTGTAGAATATGTTTGGAGGGTGATTCACCATTAAACCTGAAATTTATCATACGCCTGTACCCTGTATTTCTTGCACAAAGAGGCGAATTGCAAAGTGCAGCTTTTACATGTCAGTGAAGTCATGCCAATGTACAGAGTAAAATTCTCTGCGCGAAAAATGCATGCCTATATACATACTATCAAGTTAACCCAAAGTCAAAGAAAGAAAAAAAATACTTAAAGTATACATAGAAGCAATCAATGCAGCGAAGAATCCTATAGTCAAGGGGAAAAAAATCACTCCATGACCTTTAGGGATGATATAAAATGATGATCCTAGTTTTAAAGTGACTGTATCTACCCGCCCTTTGCTTTTACCTGGATAATTCGGGGGAGGGGGCGCATACCAAGTACACAATATAAAACCGAAATCGCTGCCATTTGCTACCCGACTATTTGGTGTTTTATGAACCAAATGTACACTGTAAAACTGCAAATCGATCTGTTATACAAGGGCAAGCAAACCTTGACAATAAACGTTTCTTTTTAGTAAACCTTGCGCCATTTTTTTCCTTTTCAGTTGTATAGAATGTAGCCAATGCAGGCTTATTATTTTCCAACTGCGTTGTCGTTTATCACTGAATCTATAGTCTTGTAAGACTTCTATACAAATGCGACGGAGCACAACAGATCCAGAGAATTATTGGCTATATACACGGATTGTCCATGACGTTATCTCTACGCAGTTGACAGACTGTATTGCTCACGTACAGACAATACAGAACTACAGAAACAGAATTATACTTTGTTTTATATTTTCTATAAAATCTTTATTAATCAATAATAGAGATCTATATAGATGTAGATACAAAACAGAAAAGAAATATGTCATGCATGATTATTGAAACATAATGAATTGAAAATATTAAGATTTATTTCAAATACCTTCTGTCAGCTTCAAAAATAAGAATTACATCGCGACTCCAAGGAAGTAGTGTCTCAAAATATAGACTAATTTTGTGAGTGAGCTCTTCATTCATTTAATTTGCTCTGCTATAAAGTATACAAGATTTCGTTGTAGGACAGCATGGAACCACAAGACATATGTGTTGTACATGATGTTAGCAACAGAACTTAATACCGACGGCTAAAGCATAGATCATCCCTCAGTGGACATGCTGTTATACAATAGCATATACAATCGTGTACAGCAAATCTCCATGTAAATATTGTTAGGCACTGAACACCGCAGAAAGAGCAGTGTCCAAACAATGGAACACGCGAGTTTGGAAGTGTCCTTCTTAGATATAATGGCCTTAACAAGTCCAGATTGTCGATCCAACCCAGATTCTATACAAAACTCACAGACAATTGTCGGATGCTGAAAATGATGCCTTGACAAAAAAAAAAATTTTTCGACAAAAAGTATCTGATTTCGCAAATGGATATCATACTAATCAATATATGTACCCATCTTCCAATATGCATGCAGGTCTGCTATCGTCTGAAAGCCACAGACTCCTTCTTCTATATCCACAGTGTAAGTATCCAGGCATATTGGCACATTATGTATTGTGCGAAGACCGCGCAATTTTAAAGATTTTGTGTGATGGAGATAAAAGGAATTTAAAAGACAAATGGGATTTAAACACGGTTGTTTCAAATACGCACAATGAAGTAAAATTTTAAACATGCTCTTTTATGTGGGGATAAAACCATAAATCCCCAATTATACGAATAAATTTGTTACTGCAACATGTGTTAGTCTATAACATAAACCAAAAACCAAAACATTTATATACTCATTTTATGCTTGAGTTTAAAAATCACATGGAAATTTATTTATTTATTTATTTAACTGTATACTCAAGAATAGTTTCCTCACGCAACTTCAAAAGTGAGATGCATGTAAGAGTGACGAGAGGAAACAACCGAACTTATACCACACAAACCCCCTAACTTAGAGCTGCAATCTTATCATGGAGAACTGAGCAGTATGAAACCAGCTGGGTATGCACACAAATGGCCATCGCATAATTGTTATAACTGGTTACAGAAATTATGGATAGTTAACACAATTGCTATATATCCAGTGATACCCATTCATGCGTGTGCTTATATTTAAAATTCCCTCTACAGATGAAAGATTCTTGACAGCCGCGTCAAACACCAATCAAATATGCACATAATCCAATACATACATGTACTACATACAAAAGAAAAAGCCTGAGCTATATATATGGCAAACGGAAGTTGTCTCTACGCCTAGAACTAATTATTTTCTGGGGGGGGGGGGGTGAGTGGCAAGTTAGATGTAGAGGCCATTTCTGTTTTGCAAAACAAGTCAGATGTAGAGGCCCTTTCTGTTTTGCAAAACAAGTTAGATGTAGGGGCCCTTTCTGTTTTGCAAAACAAGTTAGATGTAGAGGCCCTTTCTGTTTTGCAAAACAAGTTAGATGTAGAGGCCCTTTCTGTTTTGCAAAACAAGTCAGATGTAGAGGCCCTTTCTGTTTTGCAAAACAAGTTAGACGTAGAGGCCATTTATGTTTTGGAAAACAAGTTAGATGTAGAGGCCATTTATGTTTTGGAAAACAAGTTAGATGTAGAGGCCATTTCTGTTTTGGAAAACAAGTTAGATGTAGAGGCCATTTCTGTTTTGCAAAACAAGTCAGATGTAGAGGCCCTTTCTGTTTTGCAAAACAAGTTAGATGTAGGGGCCCTTTCTGTTTTGCAAAACAAGTTAGATGTAGAGGCCCTTTCTGTTTTGCAAAACAAGTCAGATGTAGAGGCCCTTTCTGTTTTGCAAAACAAGTCAGATGTAGAGGCCCTTTCTGTTTTGCAAAACAAGTTAGACGTAGAGGCCATTTATGTTTTGGAAAACAAGTTAGATGTAGAGGCCATTTATGTTTTGGAAAACAAGTTAGATGTAGAGGCCATTTCTGTTTTGGAAAACAAGTTAGATGTAGAGGCCATTTCTGTTTTGGAAAGAAAGTTACACATATTTCTAGCAAAAACTGCTTCCCTCTGTATATAAACTATATATGAGAGGGATTTTTTGCCATGCCGTATCAGTACGAAATTATTCATGTTTGACCATGCATTTTGCCACATTTTGACGCACTAAATCATACATCCACCTGCCTTAGCATTTCACTGACTTCACCTTGTACACCCCTCTAAATCATTCACGCAGTAAAAATCACGAAAGTTTCTCCGATAATATTTAATCTAACAACAGCGACGCTGAAGTTAGAATTTCAAGCCCGAGCAGAACTACACCAGACGCTGATTCCAGATAGGTAAACCCGACTTACCGAGGCCTCATAACTCTGCCCGTCCCATGTGAAGCTGCTAACCGTGCTGCACTATATACCGTAACATTTTGCGGGGAAGGACGAGTCTATATACCGTGAGTCCGCGAATATACATGTCTATACACTATCGTATAACATAGATAGCCAACAGCTGTAAAATTCTTTCAGTTCACTCAAGCTATAGCGTATAGGCCTGCACAATATTATAAAATAACCAGCTGTTTGGCAGAATATACCTTTCCTTCATTCAACTTCAGTTAGCATATTTACTATTTGCAGTTCACATAACCATGCAGGTTTGAAGTACTGTAGTTAACTCAGGTTATGGCTTGATATATATGTATACACTGTACTGGTACGTAGTCAACTGTTGCATAAAGAACATTTCTTCACGTTTACATCATTTAAACATTTTTCTTTGAATATTTACTACTAGCAGTATATACATAACACACTCAGGGATTGTATAAAGTACTTCACTTATTTAACTCAAGTTTGATATGGTATATGTATACATTGCAGCACAAAGTAGCCAACTGTTGTATACAGTGTGTAGGTTTACTTCACTTAAACTTTACATGGTAGTTGTACAACACTGCCACATATCCAGAAACTGTACAGTATATTTATTTCACCAAAGCTATATGGCAAGCTATACGGCAAGCTATACACTACAATATACAACTTTTAAGACGTGCTTTTAGTTCTCTCAAGTAATGTGACGTGGTAAATACACTATAATTAATTTCAGTTCACTTAGGCTATAGTGTAACATCACAGTCGCTGGTTTAGTATGGCGAACTTGCACTTTTAATTCGCTCAACCTGCACGACATGGCATAGGCTACAGCCACTATAATAGTAAAGCCTGGCCAAAGGCTGTATTAAGTAGGTCTAGTTCACAAACTTCACCTATACATGGGTTATGCCAAAAAATATCCCAAAATTAAAGAAAGAAAAAAAACTCGAGGAAATATTAGAGATCAAGAAAGGGGAGTTATTTAATCCAACGTGTACCCCATACCCTAGAACACGCGAAATATTTTTTTTTGTTTTTTTTTTGTTTTTAATATTCTATCAGGTATATAAAACACTGGGAAAACTGGAAAACAAATATAAGAGGAGTTAAAGAAGAAAAAAAGACAAACAGTATGAAATAAATTTAACATACCTCTAACATAACTGATGCGGCCATCCACAGTGGGTTCGGGTGACGTCACACACTATAAACGTAAGCAATCAAAAAAAAAAGTAATAATATTCTGAGACAGTAGAGTTCACATGCGCTTATCCCACACCGTGTTAGTCCCCGTCCGTGATGGAATGATGCGACTGTTATGGGTAAGCGAGTCAGGTGGGCTGTGGTACTTGTGTCCGGCAAGCGTCTTTAGTTATGTATCCAGTCACCAGTGTACTAAATCTTAAGTACTGCTCACGAACGATAATAACGATCTCTGGAGGTAGACAGTCAGTCCCCGCATGGAGGTAGCTTCACGTATAGGGCGTATATACGTATAACGTTGTTATATATGTGTATATCCAACACCGCTGCGGAGGAAGTATGGTAACGCGCGCGCGTGTGTTTGAAATGTCTCTCAAGCCCTACTCTCACACACAACACACACCGTGTGATTCTCAAGGTGCAACTGAGCTGGGCCGAGGATCTCATATGGTGCTAACAAAACTGCCTGGCACGCCCCCGAGCGTCCCCGTGGTCACACCCAGTGGCCTGTACACAGCCCCGGCCCCCTTTTTCTACCGGACCAATCCTAAGGGGTAATTATGTCCTTGATTGATTGCCGAGCGAGGTCCCTGAGATACTTGCCTCGGCCGCGCGCTGTCTTAGAAACACGTAGCGTTACAGAGAGAGACCGAGATGGAAGCGAGGGACTGAAGAGGTGCTGGATGTTGAAACCAACTGGTCAGCTATCTGCGCGGAGTGAAAAAGACGAAAAGGGACTGTAAACGCAAGCTTATATGGGGCGTTACAGCCGGGCATTTGAACCTGGTATTACATTATTATTATTATTATTATTATTATTACACGGATGGACTCAAGAGAGAATAAAGAAAAAATCCCCACCCCTTGACGCTTGGTATGCCCCGCATGCCGAAAGAGCGGACCTCCTTACCCCCACTCTCACGTAAATACATCTGACGTCGACAGGGATTCCGTACACCTAAAGACAAGGGCGTGAATTTATCTGTCGACCCCCACGTGCTACCGTATCTTCCTTCACCTCCGCCCAACTTCGCGCCTTGACCCCTCCCCCAGTTCCCCCAGCGCTTAACTTACACGGAGATAATACCAGTGTTTGGTGAATTTTCGAGCAAGTAATAATACGCCTGGGAATCCCCACATAAAGAAAGCCGAGTCTTTCTTGTGTGTGAACTGCGTTGTTGTCTCACTATAATATTTCACGTTCCAAAAAAGATTTTTCACTTTTTTATAATAAAGATAACACTTAACGAAAGTATCATTTGGCATAATTATATATGTCCCAATCGAGAAGGCGAGAAAATTATACGGATGTACCATTTTACCACCTTCAACGATACTATAAACAGGGAAATCGTTTTCATAAATACAACCTTTAAGAAAATGGAAATTACACCATAATTATCTAGGTAAACATAAAAAGTGTACAATGATATACATTTGTCAAATCACAGTCATTAACATTACAATATCTCTATACAATACTTAAATTTATACGTAACTTAACTAATTTTAACTTGTTTATACAGTTATGTATTTAATAGTGCGATACCCGTATCTATAATAAAATGAATCACAGTTAGTTAAATGATACACAAACATAGCCACTACCTATACAATCTTTAAAATATGGGAAAGCCACAAGTACACGCAGTGTAGTGTTATAATGGTGTTAAGTCGTTTACAACGATAATTAATTGCACTAATATTTATTGGGATCGAGTCTATACCACCTGTAAAGAGTCAAAGCGAAAACGGGGAAATAGACAACAGTGTTTAAATTTACATCAGGGAAGGCAACTGATCAGGTAACTGGTGTACTTACATTAATTCTATACTTGTAGTGAGATTCATTATATATACACCCTACAAATTGCGAGAGCAATAGAGGCTATATACGCAACATTGTTTATATATTTATAACGATGGAAGCAACAGTGTTTTCCATTAGTTATATACACTTATCACATTCATTCTACCAGCTATACAAACGGGAAATGAAACAGATGCAATATATAGGCAACATTGTTTGTATTTTTATAACGGTGATACATAGTAACACTATTCTGTGTTACCCATTCGTTGTACATACAACCGTGCAACAAAACAATCAATTTATAACGGTGTAATTGTAAACAGGAGACCCCCACACCTTATAAAATTCATTCTAAATAAATATTAAAAGTTATATTTGAAGCTGTACTATATATAATGATATTACATGTAATATAATATTATGTTAATACATTATTATGTAATACACAGAAACCGTTTTCACCAGTAACAGTTATGTATAAATTATTAGGATACATATTTTTCAGTGCGTCTGTCGACACGGATATACATTTACACACTAATTTGGAGAGACATACTTAAATATGTACGTCAGTTTCTATGTAGTTGTATGTTACATACCATTGGCTAAATCGGGAGCCGAGTATATGCCAGTCAAACGTTATCAACAGCTTATCAACAGGGATGGGATACATGTAACAATATAAACTTGCACTTGCGTTTGGGACTGAGTATAAATAATTCAAACAAATTATTTAACTCCATGTTTAAGTTTAAAGTTAAAGTGGGCTGTTGTTAAAACAAAGAAGCCAAATTATGTGGAATTATGTAAAATATGAAGTCATCTCGATCCATGGATGCATTGCTACTGCACGGATAGATAACAGAGAGACAAAATCACATTATGGGTATAGTGTGTAGATTGTACGTCGTGTGTATGCATGGTATTTTTGCACACTGCAGAGCATTGACACATTTCTATCAATCCAAGTTGGAAACTAAGAAAACACCAACAAAATGAAAGTGTTTAGTGAAGCATAGTTTTCACTGAAGCAAGGAAAACTACATTTGTAAAAATATATTGAACAATACTACCGAAAAATGGAGGTGTACAGATATACATAATAATTATCGATTAAAATATAATCACACCTCAATTATATGTCAGCAAAACATAAAAATACGATATAAAGAAGACCTGATATAAATATAACGGAATGTTTTAATTCACACGGTAATGTGTATTATTTTCATTTTCACAAATGAAAAAGTAAGGTAAATATATATGTGTATTTGGTACTCAATTTTGTAACCTGATCATATGAATACATTTCCATAGAAACCCAAATTCATCTTATTCCTTCTTCGATTGGCTCTATATAAGTTGTTTGTTTGTGTTTTGTCTTACATCTTTACAGATAACTCAGTTGATTATAGAATGTAAAATGTTTATATTATATAATAAAGCCAAAAAATTAATAAGTTCAGGGTATTTTTGTATTTTTTTTTTCATGCAATTAAAACAATTAATATTGCACTTGTATTTGCACAGGGTAATATTCGGTATTTGTCAACAGTGTTTATATTCAGATATCACCACGGTGTAGAAAGGTGATATATTTATTGGCAATATTAATGTTACGCCTTATGTAATTGAGTGTGAGATATCATATGACTTGTGCAAATACGACCCCTTGTAGTCACCCACAAGTCACTATCCCTAGGGTCGGGAGAGGAATTGAGCCGAGAATGGGCTATCAAATGACTCAGTATTTGTAGCTGTCTTGTCAGAACGCGTGAGTTATTCACAGTTTCGGATAGTATCGCGAAAATTAAGTGCGATAATTTAATTGCCAAGGGTGATAATCGGTCGATCGGACGAAGGCAATCTTCTCAACCGGCCCCAGAGAACTGTACAGAGATTCTGACTTCCTCGACGAAACCCCGAGAGTGAGTACGTGAGGTCTGGGCTACTGACACCGCCCGCGCTGATGCCGTCTGGCCGGGCGGGAAGCACGTCCGACATTGCCGGACTCGCTCCGGCGAGGAAAGAAAATTCATAAGGAATTTATGAAGACAAAACGCACCAAGTGGCGGCCGTGCTTGGATGCTGGAAAAGGGGTAAAGTGCTATTCTGGTGAGTGCACGTCAGGCAAGGCAGCTAATTCCCAAAGAAGACAAAGATTTCATTTTTTTTTTCTTCTAGCGACCCGTAAAATGAAAATGCATGCTTCTGTTCTATATATAAACCTACACTCTCTGGAAAACCTCTACACGTTCCATTCAACGAAAGATTTTATTTATTTGTTTGTTTATTTATTGATTGATTTATTTATTTATTCATTCGTCCATTCTTTCATTCATTCAATCATTCATTCATTTATTTATTTCTTTGTTTCGTGTTCGGGGAAGTTCAACTATACAGTTCCCCCTGATCTGGTTTCTGAGTGGAGGGTACAGGAGTGCCCAGGATAAAGCACCAACCTTTGGAAGGCACCTGACAAACCTCCTGGCTTCTGTTTTACAGTCCTTCATTTATTGTATTGGTCATATGTGGATTCTATATCACTGATTAACTATATGACAACAGACATAATAATGATACAAAACAAGATTCGTATCAGTATGCTGGCAAGATTTCTCTCTCTTCTAATTTAATTCCCTCACCTCTATTTGCTTGATGTGTCAATACACGAGTTAAAAGCCTGAATAGAGAGCGACATGGGGAAAGGATCGACAGAGAATTTGTTATCTTTTCATCGCGGCTCCTCCCTTCATGACAAAACAAGTGTCCATGACAAATACAAGTGCCTGGCGTAACAGATGTACGTAGTTTTACACTTTACAGCTGCTTGATTTGCAAACATCCTATAGGTAGGACCAGTCGTCAGCAAATGTATAAATCTATAGAAACTCTAGTCTCATGTTTGCAAACATCCTATAGGTAGGACCAGTGGTCTGCAAATGTATAACTCTATAGAAACTCTAGTCTCATGTTTACATCCATCATCAAGAAAGATTCATGCTTTTAATATAATAAATAGCTCTGACAAAGCTTTTAATGTAATTTTGAACACTGGCCGCTGTAAACTACAGTAACTCTCTATATAGTATAGTGCAGCCATTATGGGGAAATCCCACACGCCAACCGTCACGTTAAATTTGAAAAAGAAGGACTGTTACACTTTAAATAAATATTCTTCATTAGCATTTTCAAGACCTTATTACCTATTTGTTTACCTGTGCAAAATGGTACTTGAGTTTATTGACTAATACGTGCTAGTGAAGAAGAACTGGTACTTGTATATGTGTTAAAAATCATTTATACTGAAGAAGCCTATAAAACACCGCAATTGCAGCAAGAAAAAAAAAACTTGTTATTTTTTATTTTATGTTTGTTTGTGGGTTTTAGGTAAAATTGTAGAAAAGAACATATATAATGATCTTTAATCGAAAACTACGTATATATTACGACGAGCAAAATCTGACATCACCTGAACGTAAATGTTTTTATATGCCGATACCCAACATATGCATAAAACTGAGTGAGTTCGAGTCTCACTCGAACCAGTATTTTCGCTGGTTTCGATATATCAGTATATGAAATCATATCTATTTAACAACTACAGGTATATCGGGTGTTCCCTGAAAAGATACAGGCCGGCGAATTGCCCTAAGAAGCCTGATTTGTATATAGATAACAACACGCAAGTCAAAAGCCCTTGACAAATACCTTCATGTATATAGCCCTTTAAAACGATACGCCGTGCGAGCGACGGGCTATCTAGTACAAAAAACATATGCTCCAAAGTTTCAAGCACCCTACTAGAAGCACTACCATGCCACTCTATAGGCGTATACACACACGAGGCTTGAATAAGACCATGGCCAAGCTGTTAGGGTGACTGAACCCGCACGTATGTACACAATGTCCAAAGAATAGGCTTGGTTGATCGGTTTTAGATAATAGAGGCGGTAACAGAAGGCCTCCTTGACTCAGACCCTTCTCAGTGTTTTTGTCCTCCCTCACCGGACAATCGTTGTTCGTACTTAAAATGAATAGCAAACCTGTTCAGGGTTTTTGCGATCTGGACTGCCCACAGCAAACTATTTCGCGTGGAAGTGGTTGTTCGCATGGTCATTACGGCTCACGGATATTCGAGTTTTGTAGGGTCTCAAACAAAGAGACCCGCGTTTTCCAGACACTCCAAAGCAATATACCATATATAAACAAGGCTGTGTACAAGTATTCCGCTCTTCTTTGTGTAAATTTTGTGGTATCCGATATATTTCGCCCCCAAACATGTTATAGATCCGAATGTTCCACTAAAGTGGAAACAAATGGAATGGGGTAGTGGGGGGTAATAAGCTAAAATTTTTTATGACAAAATTTTTATGATTATGATGGAAAGGACGTAAATAAATTTATAGAATCAGAGAAATTAGCTTACACGATTGAGTAGGAAGGTAATCTTTATTGAGGGGCATCGCGTGTACACGTCAATCAATGCTCCCGCCATCTTCAGATTTTACGGCGATATAAACTCATGAAGCAGACAGCGTTATATAAACTGCGTTATTTTAGGAACACAAGAAAGTTGCTTATACCACGCAACATACACAACTGATGTAATTGACGTAATTATGTACCATACAGGAGAGGTTTGACGTAAAATGACATTGTTTTAAACTACTATAACGTGACTTAAAATTTAATCTATTAATCGTGGAACAATTATTATAAATGTATATCACATAAGAAGAACATCTGCGTAGTAACAAACTCCGCAGATGTTTCGGGTCGGGGCATTTTTTTCGTTTTATCTTGCGGTTAATGATTTTGGGGGATGGTGGAGGGCTGAAGGCAATCACGTCCAGTCGGGCTATTGTACTCTTATTTTTCACACAGTTGTGGGAAATTAAAACAAATTGCTGGAAACAAGTTTTCTCCTCAGTTTGCTATGATACTCTCTCGCCTAAGTGCGCGCTAGGCGCTTGCCTCTGCAGCAGACAAATCCGCCGCGGGGAGGAAAATTGACAAATCTGTTCCGCATTTATCAAAAATAATTTTATAACTCGGACTGTAACACGATTCGGAAACGCGGACTTTTAATGTCCCCTTGGATTGATGTTTTTTACATCGTGTTAGAGTCTCGAACTAATGAAACGGAAAAGGAAACAGACGTGGCGTGTTTTAATTATGGGAATGGCCGAGAGAACCTCGAAGGTCAATCGGTAATTCCGAACCATGTCTCGATGGCTAACGGGCCGGGTTCGAGAGGCCTAGACATACAGGTTTGTCCAACCTTGTTAAATGAAAATGTCAAGCTTTTATGGGCTTACATTTGAAATCGATAATACATCTGTCTTACTGTAGGTGAGCCAATTTAGTCTCCCCTGAAACCGGCAAGAATATAAACGGATTTGGGAATTGTATAGGCCTATACCAGTAACTATTGGGTCATCGCCTATGCTTTCTGCATGTAGAAAATAACGGACATGTGCAATAGGCTTTCACAACACTGCTTAAAACTCACGTTTGTTCTCTGATAGAGTCGCTGCATAGACTTGTCAAACTACTACATAGCCTACGCCTTTATATATGTGTTTTGCCTTCAGTTTCGTTTTTCCTACGTGCATTCTAGATTGCATTTTCATGGTAGGTGAACAGACTGACCTGCTGGCTATTCATTCTAATCATTGAAGTTATCTATGTAGGTAGATAATTGTAATACTGAAAACCGTATGTTAGTAGTATCGAAAATTGGCATTGGCCTGTAACGGTTGAGGATATTACTGAAAAATCGACTAGCAAACGTGCTATTTATTAATTTAATTTATTAGAAATTATTATAAAAATCCTTAAATAGAATATGGACCAGAAAGAGGGTAACATATGAAAGATTGTCGTCCATAAATGAAAAGCGTGCACCTCGGCACAACAAAGAATCATTGGAAAATAGATCTGACGCATGGACGAAAATCTGTGTCTAAATGTGTGCACTCCTAATGTGTGCATTAATCCACGCATAAGTAATGCCATGTATATATTGTAAGTATTTATAAATTAAAAATGAACATTTCGCGCTCTGAAAATCGACGGCTGTCTCTTTATACGGTACAGTCCGATCGATGAATCCTTCAATAAATTTGGCTTAAATTTGTCTGCACCGATCCGGAAAACTTTATAAAGATTCAGGCGGTTACGAGGACCAAAGGACTGGAGTTTTCGGAGCAGTCAATGAAGAGTTTTGAAAAGGGAGTTCATCAATGCAGAAAATCTGGAGGCAGTTGTCCTCAGCAGGGGGTTCAGTCGCTCAGCTGTCTCTTCTATTGTCTGGGTTTAAATGGAGGTATGACCTCCAGAGAGTTTGCGAGTTATTATGGCGATGCCGCGGAATTTGATGAATCCCCGAGGATTTAAACTGACGGTTTATCTACATGTAGCTCAATTCATGATTGGAACATAATAATAATAACATAATAATAACAATTTAAGCAAAAAAAAAAAAAAAAAAAAAAAAAAAAAAGAACACTACCGCTTACAGATTATAACCAGAGCAAGGACGACAGTGTCAAGAAATGGGGCCTCTTGACATTTTACTTCAGTTATACGGTTTTATTTTCACGACTCAGGTAAACAAACGGTTAAATAGTAGCAACATATACAAACCCAAACACCGTGGTTTAGGGACTATTATGCAAAATAAAATGCAGCGATGCTGTTCACGATGTATCAGACGTTCGAAAACCATGAGACTTCACTTGAAACATCCGAGTGTCCGTATAATGTTTCATACAACATAGGTCAATCGATATAAATTTCTTTTCAAGCTCGCTGAACTGAGATCGCTCTCTCTCTTTACCCTGCCCCTCCCTCCCTCATCCCACAAACACCCTACCCCATCCTCGTATTTCCCTGTCCCTTTAGGGTTATCTGGGGGGAGGAGGGGAGAGGGTTAAAGATTAGGGACACCCCGATGGCAGATCGAAATCCAGCACGATCGGTGTGAAACTGCCCAGGGATAAGCGATTATAACACCTTTATGTGTGACCCTCGGGCCGGTACCCTTAAGAGGCGGTGGGATGCATGCCCTCGTATGCCACGCTGCACCCACTAAGTGCTGAGCCTCAACCGGGGCGGGACATTTCTTTGCAGATAACACGGGTATTATGGTTGTAACAAGCTTTTATGCAATAACTATTGTGCGCGGAGATAAGATTTGTCCTAAAGTGTCCACGAAGACACTTAAAAGTAAAAAGCACCTGTAGAGATAACATGTCCTACAAGGACTTCATCCCCGGGTTGCCCTCAAAACAGCCGTGTCAGAGTTAATTCTTTTCGCTTTCTTGTACCAGCCCTTTTTTTTTTGTCAACAAAAAAAGTGTGAAAATACTTGACACTAATATTTTTCATAACAAAATCACAATGTCCGGACAGATTACTAAACACTTTTGGGCGAAAATTATGGCGCCCTTTGCTCCACATGACTATGGGAAAGTCTTATTAGAGTGAAAATGAAGTTATACCGGCTTCTCGTGCCAGAAATTGTGGATAAATGTCCATAGGACAATCAAAGGCTTATATATATATAAGGCTTCTGGATTACTTTCATGTCATATTGGAATTAAGTATAAAAAGTGACATTCTCGATGAAAACAACACGTTTAGGCCAATTCTCTTAAAAGCCTTATGATAAACAATGATGTATGGTTTTTATTTCGACATCGGTATTTCCTTTTCGGATTACTACAACTTAAAATAGGGCAAACGTCTGACATGTCATTGGACTGATATTGCTTAAATGTAATTATAATGGAGCATTGTAGAAGAAGGCGTTGACATTGATTTTGAATAAGGGTTGCAATTTAACCCATGTATGCAAGTTAAGAAGACATTCGAAGAATGGAAAGAGGCACTGCAATTTCCTCTAAAGGTCATAGGTTTCCAAAATTATATTTACATTTTGCATTATCCGTAACAAGAAAATGGTGGCACGCTCTTTCAAAGAATATGAAACTATACAGCAGAACTCTTTTATTTCATGCACAAAGATGAAGAAGTCTCTGAAAATATATGAATTATAAACTCCTTGACATATAATTCACAAAAAGAATACAAGATGCACCAATTTGCCACACCCAAAGAGACATTTTATCTTTAAAAATGCCGCACTATCTCGTATATTTACTTATTTATTTATTTATTTATATATTTATATATTTATTTATCTAAATGATTGGTGTTGATACGCCGTACTCAAGAATATTTCACTTTTATGACGGCGACCAGCATTATAGTGGGAGGAAATCGGACAGAACCCGGGGGAATCCCACCCCATTGCTATCTCGTATATACAACCTAGAGTAGGCCGAAAATAAAGTAAAACCCTCAAACCTAGAGGTACATGTTTTTGTATGGAAAAACTGTCTCAATTTGTTGTTTAATGTATACAAGTATACGTGTATATTGAATACCGAATGTTCATACGAAAAACAAAATGTCCCAGTAGATAAAGAACATTTTAGTTACGTAATGCAGCATGCTTTCGTCGCCGGAGTATATAGCTGAATGCCATGTCTTCGTGCCGCCCGAGGGGGAAGGAAATACACTTCCGTTGAAGATTCCAGAAATTGCGCGGCCTATCAGCAGCGATCTGTTTGAGACACGACGTGCCAGAGAAGCGACAAACAGAGGGCGCTGTGATGCTAATGAACCGTAATGTTGGATTTGACTGGAATTCCATTGTGTCCGGCTCAGTTGGGGCGGATGGCGATAGAAAAGAGGGGCGTTTTGAAGAAGCATTTTTCTTAAGGAACCTTTTGTAAATGTCTTGCTTCAGATCTGACACAAGGCCGCCATGATGCCACCAAGAAAAGAGGACCCGAATAAGACGAATTAAGTCAGGGACAGCTTGGATACCTGGCAGATGTCACTCTCTTAAGAGCCGATATGGTGATAAGATAACGACAAAATATCTTAAGGTGTCTTTTAAGAAAAAGCCACAAAGATACCAGTTTTCTCCGTATTATTGCTACAATGTTCTCTCTATGAAAAAACTTGACCCGAAAAATTTAGTAAAATATAAAACCTAAAAGCCAAATACGAAATCGCACACCAGATGTAAACCATGAAGGATCGTTCCAAGTCGATAATCGGAAGATCCATATCAAAAACTCCCAGTTCCGAAAGAAGGCTAGTAAAAAATAATAAACACAAATAGCAAACAAAACTGGTAACATGTAAAAGAGAAGCAAACAACAGTTTTCTGTGATGCAGGGAAGAGAATCGATTTTCTATAACTGTGGAATCCAATATGCCTTTGCTGTTTATATACACCGTTACGCAGAGACGTGTATATCCTTAACACGAGCAATGGCGGTCGTTGTATAACCATACCTATATCACGCTTCTAAAATTGCCTATATTTGTTAAGTTTACAAGGCTTTAGGAATCGCAGACAAAAAGCAACAGTATAGTGCTTTTGACGTTACATATAGTTTCATTTTTTTCCTGTAAAGGAATGAATAAACGAAGTTTATCTGGCGATCACAATGCAGTCACAAAAGCTTGCAAATGTAATGGGAAGATTGGCGTTCCCGGAAGGTTTTGACCTGTAAATAACACTATGCCTTTGGTTTTTGTTTTGTTATTGTTTATCGCATTTTATGTCTTTGTGCTAAACGTACTTCTTGACCTATTGAATTCCACAAACTCAGTAACCCATGCACGCCTTCTTTGAAAGGTATATATATACACTGTCTCACACTGCCTTCCGTCATACTCACTCATTTTCTCTACTACCGTTGAAAAAATACAGTGACAAAATTTTTCAAAATGACAAAAGTTTTCAAAGCCCATAAATATGTTGTTATAACACGAAACGTGAATCTAGATTGATAACTCAGTCCTTATCGGTTATTCTTAGTAATGTGACGAATTACGAATGGATGAAAATGTCTGAGAGTCTTCGCCGGATCTGGAATCGAACTCGCGACTTGTCGTATTACAAAACGACGTATACTGGTGGCAGGCAAGAGCCATTTTGTTCATTTCCTACTATTTGTCATAACTATTTTAACACTAAATTTTAATGATGTTAATTTTTTGAAATGTTATTCATAATGTGATTTAATACATTTTAAAACACATTCACAAGCTGACTTACACATAACATTAAAATGGAGGCTTCATGAAAGCTTTTGCCTTTAATATGTAACAACGTAAAGCTACAGCGCATCTAAATCTTCCTCATAAACACGATCAGTAATCTATAAACTGAATTTAAAGACGAATAATGAAAGGAGTTCACATGCATGTGTCTTTAAAAAAGTTGTGATCAGTTAAAATCAGATTAACTTCAATCCAAGATATAGCACCATATATAGCGAAGGCCATGGCAGTGGAAACATTTATGCGAAATTCAAAACTTCAAGTCTGAGAAAATTTATGAAATATAAAATGAAAGCAGACAGCAATCATCAAGTGACTTTCTTTGTGCACTGAATTTCACAATTCGCCGTTTTTGAAATTTATGAAACACATTATTTAAAAGAAAACGAATAAACACGTGTCCCATCAAGCCAGAAAAAGTTCTGTTCCCTGAAATTACAAAATTTCCAAAAGGAACGAAGCACAGCAAAACTAAATATATAGTTAACTCATTATGGCAACTGTAAAGAACGTGGGCACGCGGGGGAGCCTCGTCTTGGTTTTCACGTGAAACCGATGAAAGACGCAATTTATGTCTTGATGGCACTACAGTGAGAGGACGCTAACCGTTATGGCATCGCGGAATCGGTGCATAGACTCGACGTCGCAGTCGCGTGCGTCCAAACCCAAGGTGTCCAGAGAGAACGTCTGGGAATAATGTCGGCAGTCAGGGGATAATTATAGTTATTAGAGAAACTAAGGCTCACAGTCGGCGAATGACAAATCGGCGGCTCCCAGAATTCGAAGGGAAAACGAGCTGTTCTGAGCAATGACTCTCCACTCTAAACCGAAATCTGCGACAAGCGAAGTTACGTAGCCAAGCCAATGCGCCGATTCTTGCGCATGTTCGGCGCGTTTACCATTGTAAATCGTTATTCTTTGGCCAATTTTTGTTCTCCACACAAAGCGCTGAGTGTTTCTTACATCACGTCTAATAGCTTAGGAATTCCGAAACCTTCAAATTGAAAACAAGCCTTTTTAGCCAGTTGATTTACAAATTTCGTTTTGTGTTTCGCAGATTTTCAATTATTCCGCAACATGTTCTTATCAATATTTTCCAATAAAACGAAGCCAATATGTTCTCTCTGGTATAAAAAATTATATGCTATCGAAAGTTTTACTCCTATTGCATTTTTTATTTCGTTTAAAAGAATTATAGTTAATTGTGCCTCACTGACTTGGGACAGACTATATTCTAAAGGTATGCAAAAAAACTTATTTTTAAGTTGAAACTTGAAACTTATTCTTCATTTACATATATTATATTTAACTACTTCACATTTTTATAAAAAAAGAGGGGTCTCCCTGGCTCAGTCGGTTTGCGTGCTATCGTAGCACAATGACGCGAAGACTCCCACCAATGCCGTCGCTGTGAATTCAAGTCCAGCTCATGCTGGCTTCCTCTCCGGACATACGTGGGAAGGTCTGCCTGCAACCTGCGGATGGTCGTGGGTTTCCCCCAGGCTCTGCCCGGTTTCCTCCCACTATAATGCTGGCCGCCGTCATATAAGTGGAATATTCTTGAGTACGGCGTTAAACGCCAATCAAATAAATAAATAAATAAATAAATAATTATAAGAAAAGATGTCATCCATTAGACAACGACAGCTTTTGTGAGTGATATGCGTGCCGTGCCCACCGGATGTACCACAAAGTATATGACAAACTTGCAGACATAAGGAGAGAAAGAGAAAACGAGTTCGAACTGGCGACCTCACTGTCAACAGAGACGGATATGTCCGTTTTTTCTTTCAAAGAGAGAGGACCTATAATGTCCTCCGCTGACAACGTTTTATACACATTGTTTCAAATAACAAGTCCACCCTACATAGTATACGAATCCTTTTTACTGTATTCGTGGAATATGGCTACAATATTACTGATTTACCTGTAATTTATAACCATTCAAGTAGCCATTCAATCATATGTTTTTTCAAATGACAGTTGAAATTGACAGTGAATGTAAATATCTACATATTCATCAGTCAGTTTAAACAGAAGTTAATTTATTACATCAGTGCTACATTTAACTTGTGTATGACCTGTAACACTGGCTGATTCTACAAAAAAACACAGTTTTGACTGAAAACAAAATTTAAAATGTAACTGATACGCAATTTATACGCTCAAGACATCCAAATTTTGAAATATATATATTATAATAAAGATAAGACTTGATGAGATTTTTCAATTTAAATTCTAGCAGTCCAAATAATTAAGCGTCTAGATTGTTGTTCAAAGTTTTAAGTCAAAACTCGATTTTTTGTCATCGGTCCCTGATGTGTTGCATATATGTGTACATCAGGAAATATTCGTAGAGGTAAAAATATGTATGGATTTCATGATTCCTGGATGGTTAACAGAGAGGCTCGATCGCT
This sequence comes from Acanthopleura granulata, assembly GCA_016165875.1. NCBI lineage: Eukaryota > Metazoa > Mollusca > Polyplacophora > Chitonida > Chitonidae > Acanthopleura > Acanthopleura granulata. Next base: position 1,327,725 of record JABBOT010000019.1, on the reverse strand, counting down.
GCGCTTGGGGAGCGTTCTCGGGACTTCCTATCTCATCGATGCAGCGGATGGGAGGGGACGGGACAGAGAGGGCTGTGGAGGGGAGTGTGTGGGACGGAGCGGGCGTGTGTGGGGGATGGTCTCAAGGGCGGAGGGGGAAAGAGCCACGGGGTGGAGAGGTGCAATGTTCCTTGGACCTCAAGTCCATAGCAATCAGGGAATGACAGAAACAGGGCGTTTTATCAATACATTAGGATATTAGATGGTTATCATTGTATCAAACCAAATAACGGCGATGAAAAACGACTCAAATGAATGCTGCTCACACCGTCAACACCTCGGAGTCAAAAGGTATAATAGTTTACTGTACAGAGCATTTATTATTTCGGAATTAATTGTATTAGATTATTGTATGGCATGGGTTTGTCGCGAAAAATAAACATAATTGGGAGGGTGGGGGAAATTAATGCCATCCATATATGGGGTTATCTTTTCAAAGGAGTAGTATAAATATATTTTTTTCATGAGCTGACAAAAATCAAGACTAACAATATATAGGTGGAGTTAAACGTCAGCAAGAAAGAGTCTGTAGAAAAGAATCAAAGCACACTATAGTCTTGCGTTAATCTTATTTCCTTTCCTGATTGTATTCAGTCGTCTGGAACGTGAACGAGGAAAACAAGAGGCTGATAACTGATGTGCCAGTAGTTAAATGTCAAAGTGCAATTAACATCACTAATTTTTTTTCACCTAATTCTGTTTAAGCCACGGTACTAGGGGAGGCGTAAGTTGTTAATTTTTCAACCCTTACGCGAACAGCTAAGGTTAAACCTTTCGGAAGTAAACTGACAAGAGGCCGGATTTCACAGGCAACGTATGACCATTTGGCAATTATCACACCGTCGTCTCTGCACTGGTTTTACTGGCTTTACTCTCTGCGCGGTAGTGTTTTATATTATAAGCTGATTCTAGAAGCCGATTGCGAGTTTTTGTCAGTTATGAAAAGAATAAGTTTCAGAGGAACAAATTTCTATCGAAACAACACTTGTCATCTTAACAGCCTAAAAAGTTTTAACAAATAGAAGCCCAGCTTCTTTACTCAACACGATGCCTATCGTGTTTCATATCAGGAAAAAAGTATATAAAGGAAAAGAAAAAATTATTTAACACCAAATTAAGCATGTAGTATACACATCTATAAGCCGAAATGTTTCGTTTACTTTATTTAGATTTTGATCTGAAGAAACCATGCAGTATTAAACGAAAACACAGAACGATAATAAACTGTACACTACACACGATGTGACTAAATATATATATATATTCACTATACTATATGTGAAATAATGACAGATTCTACGAATACACCATTAGGACATATGCTTACATATCTCCACACCAAAATGGTGTAAACGCATTAATTCTTAGACTTCCTCAACAAATAGGTTTAAACGTGTTACTTCTTACATAGCCCCACAAAATAGATGTAAACTCAACGCTTAAAGTTACCCAACCAAAATTTGTACAGGTCTTGATGTTTACACTTCCTCTCCAAATACAGATGAAAATGTATTGATGATAATACAGTCCCCACAAGAAATATGTATATAAACGCATGAATTGATGTTTAAAAATCCACGCCAAACAGGTGTAAACACTTTGCTAGTGTCACAGAACAGCTTGCTGCCCAGTTTAAGCAACATTATAGGCACACGTAACTTTGAAGCAGAACACTTGATATCCTGTCGAAAATGGCCATGAAAATTTGTTTCCTTTGCCAAAATTTATTAATCTAACAATTGAGACGTTAATAACCAGGTTATTAATTATCTTGTTTAGTAGCATTTAGCTGCTAATTATTCGGGACAAATATTCTTAGCCACTGTGCACCGCACAGCACAGAAAGAGAAAAAGAATCTATAATAATCCTTATCGAAAAGGTGCAGTCCATTCAAAATGAGGAAAAATTTATAAGCAAAATGCCAGTCATCGTGTCAAGATCCATAAATGTATGGCGCCGTCCGTTATATCGTCAGGGAATATTATAATTCATCAGATAACAAATGAAGAGAACAAAACACGGAGATACGACCCGAGAAAGCCTCGACAAAGGACCGAAAAATATATAACAAAGTAACTAAAGCCCAAAATAAATCTTTAAAAAGAGAAGAAAAAACAGGGTTGATTTTCACGAGGAGAAAGAATGGTCCACATTATAAGACGACCCAGCATCCTATTAAAAGGCTCAGTCAAAATTCCGACAAGTTAATGACGAGTGTTGGGAAAAAAATTCCGCCAGATCTGTCAGGGTTTTGGATGAATTCTAACGCCTGCGCGCCAGGGGGTGCCATATTTTGACGGGCGAGTAAATAGAGTGTTCGCTGCTACATACATGTGTACCACGTGGAGTAACATAAAAATGTGTGTTGGATCTGAAAAAGAGACGGAACTAATATGGTTGTGGTGCGGCGGTTACCCTGTTCGGAAGTGACCCGTGACTGATTTTTTAAGACAGCTGATATAAATCTTGGCTTCTCTATGAAACTTCCACACGTGGAGTGTTTACAAAAGCAACTGATGTGCATTTCTGTCGTTTATATTTTGTGCGTGAATAGTTGCATGACATGTATATAGTTTCAAATTTTCGACACTAAATATGTAAAGGGCAGTACATATGTCTGGCACCTTTTCATCGCTTTTATTTGATTGCATATTAAGTGTGTTAACGTCAGAGCAATTCGAGCAATTCTAGACCCGTGACGTCTAATAAATTGCTATAAATATTATTGAAATTTTTTCACCACACTCTGTTACTTTTTAAACATGTACATGGCGAGTAAAAATACAACCCTAACTAGGAAAGCTGACAAGAGGCCGTATTTCAACGGTTACGTGTGACTGTCAATTAGAACACTGTCGTCGCCTCTCCGGTTTTACACTCTCTGTTGTAATCTGTTACAAGTGTTTACCACGGGATGTACACCACCGTGTTGAATAAATGACCACTCAGCTGTGGTCAAAGCGCATGCGGCTAAGATGCACATTACTGATCAATGACCACTTAATATACTAATATGGTAAACGATTTGGATCGTGACGAAATCTATGTGTCTGGAACACTTCTTGTGCCTTTTGATGCACCAGAGAAAGGTGCTGACTATACTTAACATTACATGAATCTGTCCTAATTTCTTACATTACACACCTTCTGGTTCTCCATTGGTGTCCTTTGAACGTTAGTCTGGAAGATGGTTTTACGAACTTGGACGCCTTTTACGTTTCACGATGGGCACAAGAATGCCCGTTACGCCACGCACATATGTACAGTATATGTATATGTATATACATAAACGATAACACCTTCATGGAGTTTCTTGGTTTTGACGGCAAACCAAAAATGCATTCTGTTCTTATAAACCCCCCCAATGATTTACATACATAAACCAGGAAAACATTTTCCTCTGTAAATAAATCCTTTGTGTGTGTCCTGGCTTTTTAAACCGACGCTATATGTATACGTAGAAAGATATCTCTCTAAAAAAAATTTTTTTTATAAAAATTGAATGACCAAAGAGTACCGAAAAACATCATAACTACTTCTTTAAAGTGGAAAGAGATCCGTAATGCAATCCGTGAAGCAACAGCATGTTTAAAATTTTCAACAATTATCACTAATCCGAAAGAACTATCAATATAGATTTGAGAAGAAAGTGACTCCAAAATAAATCTTGAAAAAATAAATGAGTGTTTTGTTTTCAAATATCCGAATTTTAAATTGTGCATGTTAAATGGCACAGAAGGGCACAGAATTATCTTACATAAAAACAAAAATTTTTATCTACGTTATAATGACGTGCAAAATTCTGTTATCATGGCGCTGACGAAACAGTTATTTTCCTCTCTAGAACTATTTCTTTGTACAAAATTCTTTTGCAAACTCTTTTAGTCCACAAATTTGATTTCTTTACTGTGTTACTATTTTACTTAGTTATCTATTTGTTTCTGAACTTGTTTAATTGTTTAGCGTTTTACCACAAACATAAGATTACATTCAATGAAAAGGAAGTCGACCCGAACCCAGGTTAAACCTGAGCATCCCGTCTGACAATATATATAGTTCTGTCTTATTAGTCGCAACAGAAGAAGCAAGAGTTGGATTCGAACGTGCGCCCTCAGTGTCCATTCACGGACAATTCTGCATTGTCAGCAAGAACCAACAATCTTTGGCATTATATACCTTTAAAACATGCATCGGAATGCCCTCGATCAAGTGAGTCAACCTTTGCACACAGGATGCATGCTGTAAATTACAATGATTTATACGTGGTATATAACTTAAATAAAAAGTGTACCCTAAAAAATCACGTATATCGAGCAATCAGACATTGGATTCACGGAATCCCTGGATTCTGTGTTACAAGTGCTTACTGAAACAGGACACATTAACCAAGGACTTGATGGGCATAACAATAGTTAATTCGACGAGTGAATAAATATTAGGGAAATGTGTCTTGAGCAATGGTGGAACTATAGATTATAATACATGTTTATTAAAACTGAACAGTTTAACCAGTGGCATTTATTAGCTTAACAATAGTTAATTCGACGAGTAAGAAAATTAGAGAGATGTGTGTTAAGAGATGCTGCAACTATGGATTTCAACAGCCAAGTATAATGACATTATTGATGGCAATGCGCAAAGTCGCTCAGTCTACAAGAATTTTTTCCATCCTTGATCTTGAAAAATGGGGAGATTCCGTGTCGTTAAGTGCCAGACGTATAAATAAACTCCGAGATTTTTTCCTCTTCTTTGGACTGCCACAGTATGATCATGGAATCAATTCTTGGCGAGAAACTCTCGCAAAAAGATTGAAAGACATTAAGGCAGTCTACATGAATCGTGTGTGGTAGAGCGGGGGAAAAATTGATAACTTACCAAAGTTATCCCCGTCGGGTCTATCCGGTAGATCCTCGCCACAAGGATAACGGGCACGCCGAAGCCGGGAAATGCCGTGACTGGGGGCAGTTTGATAGACAAAGTCAGTGGAAAAGTGAGTATAGTTCCAAAAACCGCCCTGTTCAATCTTTGCTAACAAGTTGTTTCTCGCGACGTCTTCTGGCCTCGCAACTGCTGGCCCGAGTTACACGGCACCGACGTCGTTGGCATTGGCTTTCGTCTTTGGCAATCGAGACAACGGCTCTTCGTGAACTGGAATTTGGTGTTTGGTCCGGCAGGTTATTACACAGTCGAGAAATACTGAAAGAAGTTTCTATCGTCTCACTCTTGGGAGAAAGGACTGATTGTATAATTGCACCGATTTGTGCTCAGCCGAGTCGGTTGTGGAGCTATAGCCTCTAGTCTAGTGTAGAATTCCGGTGAAGAGTCCTTCCAAGAAGATACTACTGGGTTCCCCCTACTTCAGGTTTTTTTTTCCTTTCTGGACTCTATCCGGCACGAGTTGACCTCGGTGTTACGTTCTTAAAGTCAAGCTTAGCTTTCATCCGCTATATAACCTCCTCTCTGGGGAGTTGAACCTATATTAAAACATATCAAACAGAAAAATTGGCTTATAAAGTTAAAACCCTTATAGCCATCGAGATGGGGAGGAGGGTTGGATGCTGGCGACATGGAAACAGACCCCACATTGGGGGGCCCATCAATCTCTGAGGGGGTAGGGGATCGATCAGATAGCTTCATTAGCTTATACTCTGTCTCCTCAAGAACCGACTGATCACGGTTAAACATAGGCCTGGGGCTAACCCTACAATGAAAAATTACACGCGTTTCTGTGGACGCAGTCGATAACACGACAGTGGGAGGCAGAAATTATATACTTGGCGAACGAACGAGCTGGGCGAAAATCGCAGATAATCGGTTGCTTCTGGGAGAGAATTGGCGAAGCTTTAGCGTTTGTCGAGTGGAAAACAGCGACCAAGAGAATGCGGCTATAATTATCATTGGCCGATTTTTCAAACGTTTGATAATCATAAGCCATTTGAGCAATTTTCAGTAATTTCAAGTCATTCTGACGTCTTAATTTCATCATTTTCCGATAAGAGGTCTCGCGTTACAGACGAAAATCGCCCCCGAGAATGAGCTAAAGCTAAAAGCATCCGATGAAAACTCTCTATTCGAAGTGTCCGATTCGAGAAAGAAGATGTCGATCCGCATCAGAATGCCTGGCCCATTAAAGAAGAAAGATAGAGAAAGCAAGCAAGAAATAATCTCCCAGATGTTCCATTCCACCGAAGTTAATCCCGTGTCGGAAAGAAATCCTCTGTTAAAACGACTCTTTCTGTCTACTTTTTTTTCTGTTTTCACCTCATTAAAATTGAGACAATATCCCGAACCTGTCGAGAAAATAGTCCACTAAATCACGATGCTTGAGAGACGCTTCGTTGAAAAGGCGCTTCGGGGTGTCGTTTTTGGAAGGGAGAAGGGAGGGGGCATCAAATGGATGTCTGCCGGATATACCCGAATCATCCGGACCGTACGGACACACGGAACAAGGCCAGTTAGCCGTGTCATCCGGATTTTTACGGGCTTCATGAATTTCAAATGTAATTCCTTTAAAGGCCTTTTCCTCGGGTCCTGCCAACGACTCGTCAAAGAATAGCACTTTTCGGGAAAGTTGACATTTCATCGAGTGCTAAAGAGTTTTCATAGCTAGCTTAATAACCTATCCTTGACAATTTAAAATGTATTGGGTGCAATCAAGCTAAAAGCCTTCCCACTTAAGGCTGCTAAGTTTTCACCCGGGTGGGACATGACCAGGGACTTTAACATCGATGACTTCCCCAACCACTTCCTGGAAGGAGGCAAAGAAAAGCCTTTCGCGGGTTGATATGGCACAACGTTCTGGCACACGGATACATATGGTTACACTGGAAATTCTAAGTTTTATTGGAAAACTGATTTCTGTCAGCTATATCCTTGATTTGATGGATACATAAACAGCAGCAATGGAAGCGCAACTGAGGCACATATACTGATGAACGATGTCTTATAAAGTATAGCATGGTACTCGGTGGATACAGAATTGGAACATTCCTTGTGTCCTTCGGTCATCGCTGAAAACTACTGACCGCTTCTCATTGTATGACTCCGTCTTAATCTTACTTTATATATCCTACTTTCTCAGTTCTTTGGCGATTTGTATTGAACGTTTTTTGGGGGGAAATTTTTCTTACGATGATTGATTCGGAAAGTCCCTTTTGGTTAACGGCTGGTTTTTGAACATCTGCTTCGATGCCTTGAGCCGATTACAGAATTGTTGATAGAAAAACACCAGCCAAATGCATTGATTTGGATTGTTTTAAGAAATTTTATAAGAAAATCTTTCGTCCAACGTCTTGGTGGCTGTGTATAGAGTTGTTCTGGAAATGATCTACAGTTTATCACTTATTTTTCATTTAGAGACAGCAGATAAACATGAAATAAAACATATCTCATGGGAAAAAAAGCCCTTTATCAGCTTTGTTTTGTTTTAACACTTTGCGCGTGTATTCTAATTATAAGACTATGCCCAAGATGGGAATACAGTGTTTCGATTTCATATCTTACAGCAATAATTTAGTAAGTTTTAGAACAATACGGTGAACAAACGTTCTCGTGGAAATTAGGGGATTCTAGGGCATTTCTTTATTTATTCATTTCCTTGAAGAAAACACGAAAACCATCCATGACTAAACCATGGCTGCTCTGGCAAGTAATCGACACACTTTCCTACGTGTATAGCACGGACTTTTTGCGTTCATTGAAGAGGGAGTTCATGATGATGTCAGCCTGGTTCCCGGAACTGTTCTGAGCACCTTGAAAGTAATCAGTGCCACCTGGCGTTCGGGCATGGAACCAGCCAGATGGTGATGCATGTCAAACTGATGATCTCCAATGAACTTCGTGTAAGACTGTTTAATCTCATTTCATTCGCTTATCGCCATCAAGGTTCCGGGAACAATAGAGTAGTATAGGAGAATGTGGAGGATTCTGGGTAATATGCAAATTATCGATATTTCAACTATATATATATACATATGTATCACAACATAAAGCTGTTTATACCATTTCTACAAGCGCCTTCATTCTGATGAATCATTACCACTATATAATAATGTAATCACGAACTTTCTGATGGGTTTCACCTCTTTCATTCTTCCTGCTTCGCTTACGATAACAAGGGTTTTTGGGGGCATTTCCATACTCTTCAGGATGGGGACTACATTATTAAAGAATGACAGTTATGTGAATTTGTATGAGGTGTTTTTGATTTTGTTATCAGGACAGAAACAGGACATGGAATGAAATGTGTGTGAATGAAACACTTAAAGAGAAGTTATTTAGAAAGTGAAGTCTTTGGAAACACTTGTAGGATTGCATCATTTATTCTTGCGTAGCGTATACCTACTGACGCGCAATGCAGGGGTTCGGATTCGTACCCAGACGTCGTCTCACACAGTTTATGCAGGAGTTGAATGTGAAGGAAACCACGTGGGGAAGCTTGGCCCTAGATATATCGACACTATGAAAACCGAATGCGGTGGTCATGTATTCCGTTTTGCCAGTAATTGGTGCTTGACCGTGTGGTCCTGGTTCGAAACCCGGCGCAGTTTCAGACAGTTTTTGCAGGAGTAGAATGCGACCAAAACCATATGGAAAAGCGCAGCCCTATTTATATCGATGGTATGGAAATATGAAGGTTCTGGCAAAGAAGCCATTGGTTAAGTGTCTTACGGACTACTTATACAACAGAGCATACAGGCACTCTTCTTGGGAAATAGGGTTAAAATAGCAGAGTAGCAGGTGTAGCTTGTGACTGATTTCTTTGATTTATTTGATTGATATTTTACTCAAGAATATTTCACTTATACGACGGCGGCCAGCATTATAGTGGAAGGAAAGCGGGCAGAACCCCGGGGGGAAACACATGACCATCCGCTGACAGACCACGTACGGCCGGAGTGCATGCCAGCATGAGCTAGACTTGAGCTCACAGCGACAGCATTGTTGGGAGGCTTCAGGGTCATTGCGCTGGGTAATGATTTTGTTTAATAAAAATAAGAATATCAATCTACTGGCAGAAGCTGTTTGAAAACTCTATTGAAAGAATCAGGAAGTGTGGAAGAATATGCATCAGTTTCATATGTAACACTTATATCTTTACCTGCCTCCTTGTTAGTTTTCTTTCAAACCGCGCATGATTAAAGTCACGTAAATATGAACTTGAAGAAAGACATGTGAAATCATAGGCTGTACATCTCAGTCATGAAAATCCCCTCCGCCCTATTTCTTTCTTGCCCATTATTAAAGGAGAGGCAAACACTTCCGCCCAACCCCGCCCTCCGTCCGCCCATCCCTACGCTCGACCTTCCATTATTGTTCTTTATAGTCACCATTTAGTCCGATAATAATGATTACATTCAATAAAAAAAATATGTCCATCGCAATTATTTTTACTACTATAGTTAATTTCAAGTTTTATAGATTAGACGGAAATTCGTTGTTTTTTTAAATACCAAGTTTGACGTGCTAAGATTGCTTTAACGGCCTTTACTTCAGAAATCAGTTTCACTTAGTGATTTTGCAAAAAGACAAAGTGGGTGAATTATTGTCAACTTAATTACTGTCAGTATTAGCGTGTTCCTTCCATACGCCTGATTTTCATTTAGTTAATACCGGGTCAGACTAGAAAATAAATGAATAAAAATAAGTTTAGTTTGCCCTTATTCAATGCCAATAATCTCGCCCTGGTTTTACATTTAGTTCATTTTGATCCACGTTTGATCATTTTGTTCTTACTTTCCGCAGCCTGAAGCGCTTAGTAAGAGATTTGCAGATCTAAATAACGAGACATTTCTTGAGAATTTTTTTTTCACTTTTGACTTTGTCTGAAACTGAAATCTAGTCCAGTGCATACAAGACCACCGAGGTGCATGCCTTTGGCGTAGCCCAATCTTTGCCCTGTCTTTGTCTGTAGCCTTACTCTTCATTATAGCGTTGATAATAAGCGCCAACCTTCTTCTTTATCATGATACAGAAAACTGATGGATAACGTCATCGCTAATTGTCACGCTACAGTTAATTTAGATCTAATAGCTCAAGTCGTAATACTGTCTAAAAAACTCGCATCTCCGACAATCGTGTGCAACCCGTCAACCTAAGGTAAAGGACGTTTGAAGTCTATAACCCCAGGCAAGGGTTATTTCTAATCATTTTTTTTTAATTTTAAAGGGTTACTGAGCGATTTCTTAATCTACACAATGACACATTGCTTGAGAATTTTGTATTTTTTTTATTGTGTCTGAAAGTGAAATCTGGTCGCAAACATAAAAAAAAACACCAAGATTCATAGGCACAACGTGTGTGGGCTTTTTCCTCATTATTGGTATCACCATAAACAGTAATTTTCTTTTTTATCAGGACAGTATATACGCCTACAATTCGTTTAACGATACTCTCCCAATTATTACTTACAAGGCCAGGTGCTAAGCCCATAAGTTATGGAGAATGCATGTGGCCAGTTCCTCAAAGCCAGATTTGATTCCAGTCAAAATATGAAATATGATTTAAACGCCTATTTTTTACACATTGCGTATCGAGTTAAAAAGTGTTGACACTTAATGAGTGATAAGACATATGTTTCAAAATTTGAAACTGCGGTTTAAGACTTGATTCAAGTCAAAAATTAGCCTATGCAGGACTTTCAGCCCTAGACCAAGATTGCCAGTTTAGTTTTTGTATAAGATGTATTCGAAATAAATATTACAGATCTGACATAGGTATAGAGTTCATTTTCTTTGCACAAGATGTATCGAAATTATGTATATCCCATAAATAATGTGAAAATAATCACGCAATGCAGTTTATTTGCTGACTGCTATATTCCGCTCAGGTCGAGCGTCTCTAGGTTGCATTAACCCCTTCCAAACAATTTTACTTAAAGGAGTGCTTTTACTTAAATATAGTTTTTTGGCGAAGTTGCACAATAAATTATAATAAAAGTCCCCATGGAGAAAACTTACAAACATGTTTGGCTCGATCAGCATTAGTTCATGTATACCGTACAGCTCAAAGGCACAAACGTGAAAAGCCAATAATTGAAATCCCACACCTCTTTCATCTTAAACCAGCCATACATATATACACGCTGTCGTTTCTAAAACGACGCTGTCTGGTGAAGTAAACTTAACTTCTGTCAGTCACTCATTATTATAAAGCTATCCCTTTTCCTCGCAGACCGGCCTTCAAAGACATCCGTATTATTTCCCTGGTGTGTTCTACACGGTATATTTCCTTTTGCCCTCGTCACCTTGTATGAAGGCCTATCATTTGTAAGCTAGACGGAGTTACTTACCCTTCTGCCACGCCCCTTTTCCACGCCACCTATAATTCAAACCAGACGCTGAAAATGGCGTCTCGTTTGCTGTCGCTTTCATGCTCGGCGAGTTAATCATTTTGCCTCGTTAGCCTATGATTAAGTCTCCGATCACAGCTCGATGTGACTTAGCATTAAAGCCACTCGGGCATAGATACTAGTCTCGAGACATTTCCCCTCCCCTCCCCAAGCCCAATACTTCTTCCTGACCCCCCCTGAGTTTCTCAGAAGTGCAGAACTACTGTACATTTTACGAGCCAAAATCAGCAGTCCGTTTATTCCACTGATCTTTTGGTAATGTATACACTCAAAAAGTATACTGATCATGAGAACTCTTTTCAGAGCCCTTGAACTTCCGTTGAGAGAAATCGATATAGTCTCGGCAGAAAAAGTCTTATCTACGAAACCATGCTTTACGTTACGTAAATTGAATATATATGTATACAATATTTTTCTGTATTTGACCAAAGGGAAATCCAATATGATACTTAAAAACAAAAAAATTAGTACATGTGCATGGTTGGAAGCAAACAATTACAGGGTCAAATTCATCAGTTACTCACATTTAATTCCACACCATGAAAATGACATCACAATATAAAAAGTTCCCAAAGGCTTTCAGTAGCGGAAAAAAAAATGAAAGAATTCAAATTTAAACGACTTCATTCGTTAATTTTAATTATTTCTCAAATAATCTGCCTATAAATCAATGTGCTTGAAGTATGGGTTGAATCATGAAGTAAGTCTGGCATGAAATATATTTTACGCTCTATATCCATTTATAATAAAATCTACCATCTACCTTCGCTGGATAAGTGGCTGGATGGGTCACAGCTGAAGAAGAGATGCTCTTGACGAATAAAATCGTGTGTTCGTGTCCAGCTTTGTTTGCACATGCGCAGTATTACCCGATAAGGACAAGTCAGATTAATCCAAGTGAGGTTTGGTGATTTTCTGTTCTCCTCCAGGTTCTTCTCAGTTTCCTACAGGCGCTTCTCCGTTTTCTGGTTTCCTCCAGGTTCTTCTCAGTTTCCTACAGGCGCTTCTCCATTTTCTGGTTTCCTCCAGGTTCTTCCCAGTTTCCTACAGGCGCTTCTCCGTTTCCTGCATTATTATATCAGTGAATTACTTTAGACTCGAAAGGAAACTGTCCGAACCGGCGCTGATTGGCTGAGAGCAGAAAGAGGATTCACTGTGTTAAAGCTTAAGCATAAATCCTGGACTGGCCTATATTTCTTATACACCAGCCATTCAGCAACAATTTTTCACCTCTTTAAGCATGGTATAAAACACAAATGGAATAAATCAATAAATGCAAATATGTTTTTACGTATAGTTCGCTTCCTAACAACATCCAAGTCAGTTAAACTCGTCCACACATTGACAGTAAAGTTGTTGTAATGAACAATGGCGTGGAGGAAAATTGATATAAATTTAATGGACAAAACCTGAAAAATTTCGCACATGATTTTACATCATGGACAAATAAAACAAAGAATTTCAAGATTACGATATATAAGTATTAAAAGAGAAAGCTGCTGCTTTAAATGATTTAAAAAATGTGTTTTATTTAACATTACCTGAATACAACAAGGTGGATATGTATATAAGCAAAAATTCATATATTAATTACCTCTTATTTCCTTTCTTAAATGCTTGTGAAGAATTTATCTTCATTTGGGTAAAAGCACATGTTCTTTACCGACATTGTTTTAATTACTGAAGCATGTAAGCAGTACCGGCAACTTTTTTAATGAATATCATAAGATTTCGTTGGCTCATAATGGGAAAAAAAATGAAAAGATGTGTTAAATAAAAAAACATGGTAATTTATTTATTCTTAAAGTGTTTTTGTGGTTTATGTTATAACCAATAAGGTGTCTGACCCGTTGTTGAAAAAAGGAAAAATTGGAAAGAAACAAAAATAACAGCTAAACAGGGAGAGGTATTGTCGGCCATTTTGATTACGGGTGTGAATTATAGCATGGGGAGTAAAATATATATATTAAAAGATGACTGGGCGTGGAGGTGCCTCTTCTCGCGAGAAATGAGGAGTCAAGGGTGTGATTTGAACGCCCCACATGGATTTGTTGCAAATTATCTATATGGAAATCTTACGCCACGACAGTATGTAACACCAAGACATGTCTAAAACCCATGCCTCCGAAATTTCCCAGGAAACTATAGGCTATAAGATCCCTGAAGCAAAAACACGCCAGCCGCGGGACTCTAAGCCCTAGTTCCTTCGATCTAGCCATTATCTTAATTTGGCCCAACAACATCATAGGAAATTACCGGTTTTTGATGAAGTGAAATAACGGGGCACAGCTGCCTCGAGTAGACCCAGCCGACTCAACAACCGCCATCTTGAATTTAGCCTGCCGTTCGGTCGACATAACGACCTGGTCTCGCTATATTTATGTTGGTCTAATAACACTTAATAATTATGGATCTCTATCGATTTTCCGCGATAATTTTCCTCATTGCTGCTCGCGAAGCCTGTTAGAGCCGTTTTAATAGGCCGATTACTATCGCTTCGCTATCCGTCTTGCGAACCTAAGTCGGGATTGACTCGACCACGATGCATTGTACCGCTCTGTTGTTACAGCAATTTCCCCGGTCGTTAGAGAGGCTCTGAAAGGGGGAACAACTCTCATCTTTTGTTTCAAGAATGCCCTTTTTCTTGTTTGCCAAGCTGATGTTTGCACTTTCTGTTGTAGTTTCTGTTTGTTCTTTCTTATCTTAAGTTTCTTACGTTCGGTCTCAGTATACCATTGAATTGTTCGTCTTTGGGAACAAGTCTTATCTTTTCTTTTTTTCAACAAGCCTTTTTGTACTGGTCTTTACATTTCCTGTGCTAGTTTCATTATTTTTATTTTTCTAAGCTGAGCATAGTTACTTAAATGTCTTTCCCTCTATGAGCCAATACGAATCAATTCGGTCATCAATAAAATTAATCTTTAATCAAGAGGGAATATTGTAATAGAAATTGAGTGTTACCTAAATCTTCTAACAACCCTTGGAAAAGTTACATGCGACCGAATGCCATGTGTCCACGTTTGGACAGATAGTTTGGATCTGTTGGTATCAAGTCAGCCACAAAGATTTTCGACTGCAGCTTTAAGTCAGGATGTTTTGTCACGTAGGCTATACCTGCGGTGAACCTAAGCCTCCGCTCCGACATTCATATACCAGCGCTCAACCAACATGGGCGTTCTGGGTCATCACTCCCAAGACCAGTTTCCTAGAAGACCGATGGTGTTCTTCCAAACGCGAAAAGTTTGTTACAATATAGAAAATGCCCATCTCCTCCATATTCATGCAATATCGTCACTGCCTTGGAGTCTATCACTTTATCATATAAAGTGTCTAGTTTGTCTAGTAGTTTCTAGTATGACGTACCTTCTTGCGTGATGTCAGAATATAGCAATTGACTAGACTTGTAGTATGACATCATCCCAGTGAGCTCAGATTGGAAGGTCATAAATACAAAGTGTTTTATTTTCGACGGCAAGGCGTCTGGATCATGGATTAAGGTCACCAGCAGTGTAATATCAAAATGTAATAACAAAAGTGAGATCTAACTAGTGAAGGTATTACTTTTTCAGTGAAGGAAATACTGGGATTTCACTGGTGTATAAACAATAAATATCGTTTTTATGCCTTGTTCATGTGCTATTTACATGCAAAGTTAAACCATTTTCTGCACGAAAAGTTTTAAGCTATACATACAACCCACGTTCCAAGTTCATGAGAAGTTTATGAAGCGCTAGAAAGGAATCCCCTAGGGAGCCCCTATAACGGAGCGAAAACTCTCCGCTTTATGAATGTCCTCTCCGTCAAAGTGCTCAACGTCGAGGAAATCAAACTGCCTTCGCCTGGCGGCTAGAACAGTCGAAATAAATGGCGAGCAGTTTCTCGGAGAAAGAATGGAGAGGTTTGAAGAGCGGCGATCTTGGTCATTACAGCCAATGATTAGCCTCGATAAACCTTCACGATATAATACCGGTCTAATACTTCCGAGCCGCGGACGGTTGGCGGTCCGAGGCCGGAATAAAGGCTGCTTGACGTGGACTGACGAGCTATTTGCGCTGATTGAAGAAGATTGCTGCGAATTGCCGGCAATTCGATTCGACATCATTACGTGCGGTATGGTAACGCATTTTGTTATAAGGCAAGGTTAGAAGGCGGGCCTATATAGGTGTAGTGGGCTAGAGCTATATATACAAGGGGGGGTTTCTTGGACTTTGCGTATATAGACAAAATCGTGGAGGACTTTAGACGCAAGCTGGAGAGAAACATAAAAATACAACATTGTACATGGTCTCACACTTTCAGAGGCAAAAAACATTAATTTCGACGCTGAAATTTACATATAACACCTTTCTAGGATTAACGGTTTTGTTCTTTTGACTGGTTTTCAACATCTCCGTCCGTTTTATCTGTTTCTGTATGTTCGCATTGTCTCAATAACCATGCACTGATTCCTGGTTCAAACACGTTCTCATCACAAAATACCGGAAATGTTGCCGATGTGGCGTTAAGACATAATCATTCATTCATTCATTTTAAGACCAAAAGATTTCTCACGCAGATTCAGGAAAAAATCAGGTTTAGGTCATTTACAATATATCATACGAAGCCTTAGCCTGACTCTTCGCCCTATACATACCCTCTCCCACCCCCTTGCAAACTACTCTGTCCTACACACATCAATATATCCACCCAGACCAACATCAGTTCAACCACCAAATAATCCCTTTTCCACTTTCATAAGGAATAAACGAGTTCAAAAGTTTAGACACCGTGTACGTCACGTAAAGTTTCGGCTGCCACCCATGTGTCATTCGAATACAGTGCCACACATGAAGAGTTGTGAAAACAATATCCCCATCGATAAATCAGGGTAAATTCCAGTGCATGATCTACACTATCTACATTCGATAGTGTTCCCTAAATTCGATAATGTTCGCCCATAAATGCATGCGATTTCTTTAAATCTTGTCTCTAAAAATGATGAAAACTTTGGCCATTATCGGTTAGTGAAACGACGAATTTTGTAACTGAACGTACCAATGAAGGACTATGTGAATGAATACTTAAGAGCATGAATGAATAAATGAATGAATGAATATCCCAAAAGACTGAAAGACTGAATGTCTGTGAATAAATAACTGATATAGTTTAAAGTAAACTGCAATCAATAATCTAGGAAGCGAAAAATGTAGAACAAGAGAGAACAAAAGGGGAAAAAAAGCGGATATCGGAATGAATGGAGGTAATATAGAGACAGATCGTTAATTATTTGCATGCAATATAATGAGCACAGCTAAAACATGAGCCAAATCTGGAATTTGAAAGGATGGGCCGTTTTCTTTTGTGTCCATTGCATTGCAATTTGCGGTTTTTAACACAGGGCTGTCCCGATTCTTGTTTGAAGTGACTACAAGAGTATAATATATCATCTTATCACATCCAGCCATCTACCTGTGATTCAGATTTAAGTGAGGCGTGAGTTATCATCAGATTAACACGAAGAGGTGGGGGGTCATGCAGAGCAAGTTGATTTTCTCTCCTTTTTATCTCAATAATTTATGTATTTGCATCACGCCATTCGCCCTACTTTTTCCGAAAAAAACACAGGAAAGCACAGTCTTATAAATCAGTAGGCGTCTTAGCGAACTATCGTCTGTCACAATAGACGTCTCGGGTCAATGTAATCGCGAGACCTATTTTCCGAAACAACCAGCGTTCAACGCACACCGCAAAAATACTAAGAAAGTATATAAAATGAGAAATTAGGATCAAAATAATGTCATGCAAAGGGAAGCAATCATTCATGCTCAGTGATGCCGGAAAGAATGATATATCTCAATCCTGGAAGTTGTCATTTCAAAGTCTGCATCTTAAATGTGCAATGTAACTGAATATTCATTTCGTCATTCAATCATTTCGTTCATTATGATACATATAACTTCCCTATAGCCTAAATTAACGCAGAACTAGATACAATAAAGGACTTTCGAGTTAGACCTCTCTAATGGCTACGGGTAAGAAATGCCTTACTGTACAATGTGAAATGTCAAAAATGCTACGCAGTAATTTCTGATTACATTTACTATAACATGGACGTCTAAGAAAAGTGTCACAAAAAGTTATTTAGATTAGACGTACGGTAGGCAAACTTGAGGAGCTGAAAGATTTTTAAGTTAAGAAGCTGCTTTGATTGAAGGAGAGGTCGTTTCTACCTCCCTAAAACGACGAGACAGGTGATCGGTACATCATAGTGAACAAAATTGCCCGACATTTTTAATAAGTCACATGGCACAGTTGGACTCTTTTTTACCTTTTGCGACAAAAGAGTTCGAACTCGAAACTCCCCTGTTATGAAGTAGAGCTTTGAAGCTCTTGGACACAAAAGAATTAAACTCGGCGTAAAATTCAAAAAGAAATATCGAGTTTGGTGGAATATCGTTAACACATTTACCCTTAGCAGTAATAACCTGTCCCCTTTGAAGATAGAAACACAGAAATAGAATAAGGCGAGTAATGCACACGCCATGCATATGTAGAATCTTATACACGTTACCCATGAAAGGATAACAAGCAATGTTAAAATGAAACCATGACAGACTACACATGCAAAATGAAACCATGACAGACTACACATGCAAAATGAAACCATAATAGGCTACACATGCAAAATGAAACCATGACAGACTACACATGCAAAATGAAACCATGACAGACTACACATGCAAAATGAAACCATAATAGGCTACACATGTAAAATTCATGCATGAGTCCGAGATTTGCCTCAGCCATGAACAATGCTTGGACACTGATTGGATAATATTGCCCCACAGACATCACACCAGGTTGTCCCAGATTTCTGCACTTTTATTTTAGACCTAGTTAGAATATATTACAATTATGTCTGTTTTGGACAATACCGAGAGCTTTCTGTCCAGGTTTTCTACCCACTCCTTTATATCGTTACCAACATGACAAAATGCTATGAAGTCATATACACCACCAACAGCACAAAACATGCTTGATTTTTAATTAATGTTGGCGGGCATTAGTGGCTCAGTCGCTTAGCGCGCTAGCGCAACGCTATGACCGAAGCCTCCCACCAATGTGGTCGGCGTGAGTTCAAGTCCGGCTCATGCTGGCTTCCTCTCCGGCCGCACGTGGAAAGGTCTGCCAGCAACCTGCGGATGATCGTGGGTTTCCCCCGAGCTCTGTCCGGTTTCCTCCCACCATAATGCTGGCCGCCGTCGTATAAGTGGAATATTCTTGAGTACGGCGTAAAACACCAATCAAATAAATAAATAATTAATTAATTAATGTTGAGGGCAAATACTAAGCTGCACATTGTGGTATGACATGGCGCCGTGCTAACGTTTCGGGACATATATTTTGGGGGTTGATGTTGACAAATTTACAATATAAACACAAATACAATGATCTCATCGATAACCTACACCCCCTCCTATGAAGGCGCCGTTGCCGCCTGTTTAACACTCCCAGGGCAGAGGTGGTTAGCACTGTGAAGTGACTTGCTAATCTGGATTGAATCTAATGCTCGTGATACGTGTGATCTTAAATATGTTATCTACAGTAACTCTACAGGCCAATGACGTTTACAAGAAATATTAAGCCATGGAATAAGTTGCTATACTATTTAAGCATCTATACATGAACAGCTTGAATAAAACCCTAATTGAGGCAAATTCAAAAGAGGCCAGAGGTGAAAGTTTGCCAGATTAAACGCTGTCGTCGCTGCTCTGATTTCACTCTCTCTATGCTGTAGCCTTTTTCATGTATAGACAGAATGAACAAGGTAAGTCTGAACTGAGTAACATTCAGTTGTCGTCACACGAGACAGTCATAAGCATAAATTTTTGTCACAATCATCTCCCCCCCCCAAATGTTTAATATTGCCTTTCTCGGTGTGGCATTGAATAGGCAACGTGGCAATAATGAACACAATTAAAATACTTATAAACAAACTGCCTCCGCGACATTCAGGGAAATGTGTGTATGACTAAAAATCCGCAGTTTAATATATATGTTATGTGATTATATATATATATATATATATATATATATATAATATATATATATATGTTATGTGATTATATATATATATATATATATATATATAATCACATAACATATATTAAACTGCGGATTTTTAGTCATACACACATTTCCCTGAATGTCAGTTTATATATATATATATATATATATATATATATATATATATATATATATATATCACGTGTTATATAGAAAGTGCACAAACTTGAGAGCCGTCTCACAAGTGAAATATCATTCCTCCGAGTAAGATTTTGAGCATTTTCATACAACACAATACATGTACTATCTTAGTTTTCTATAATTTTCCACAACCTTATTGCATTTGTCTCACATGTGGAAATTTGAGTTTTCATTTATTGGCAATAGCCAGAGAAGTCAATACGGGAACGAAATACAAATAAGGTTTTTTTTTTAACTAAATAAGACCTTGATGGCAGTATGACGATCACATAGCGATGATTTTCGTTTTTTATTAATTCATTGATTTGATTTATTTTTGGCGCCAAATTAATTATAATGTATTACAATGAATGAAATAAAAATTTATATATATAATTCTGTTCAAATTCAAAAATTCAAATTCAAGAATTCAAAACATTTTGGATATCAAGCCTGTCACGTAGAGTTTCATATAATTACGGTGCTATTGTGTTACTGATATGACATTTATAGGGATACATGTGTGAAAAGAGTCAGGAAATCCCCCTGTATTCTACACCCTATTTACAAGTACCCAGTGCATCATTGTATTATGACTCACTTCAACCAGTGCTTTAAGGTAAAAATACACTTCATCAAAATTCTTCCCCTTTTTCTTTCTATTGTGCTTTACAATCATCATTAGCGATAATTCTTCGCTGGCAAGCCACAGAAGAAGGAGTCCACCTTCTAACGCCCGCATCCGCCCATTTCAATGGCGGAGGGTGGTAGGGGCGGAAACTGTCGGAGACGAGTCAAAACGGGGAGGCAATGTCTACACAGAACCCATATAAAAACCTTGCACACATTTTGATAAAAAAAGCTCCCTTTGCTAATTTACGAGAGTCTGGGGAGAGCTCTTGTTGGCATGTAACAGTTTGTATGGGAAGTGCTTGCATGCTCGTACTATAATGTCAATGTCTCTTTGCAAGGATCATCGTGGCGTCCGTTTTTCAACTCAAGTTAACCTTTTTGTTGCAGCCGAGTTTGGAATACGAGATCTATTGACCTGTAATTCCGCGCCCCGCCGCCAGGGGGCCATTATCTCGTTTTGACCACGCGTGAGTCGCAGCTGCCGGTAAATCCATAAAAAAACTGACGAGCAGACAAGTGCCGCACACTGAAGACGGGTCGGTTCTTGTTATTTGCCACCTTGCCCGTGTTTCCCATTGAAATTAAACTCTTGACAGATGCTAATCTAAACCTGATCCATTGTTGGCACTTTTAACAGTGCCTGTGTGCCTTTGTGAACGCGGTTGTTGTTGTTGTGTGCCAGCCATTAACAAGGTACCTTCATAGTCTGTTAGAAGTGCCTTTCTATTGATCCTCCAAATATTCACACATTCGTCTTGTCTCCACGTGTACCTGAGGTAATTTTTGCAAACGATCTAAGATAACTTACACCGAAATTTTAGTTTGTATCTTTGTTTTATTAGCGTTTCTGGGCATATTCCCTCATAACCGTCAAATTTATTCCATGGCAATATGGTTTGTAATTGAGGAAAATCGAGTTGAAAGAGATTTTTTTTTACCCCTCCTCACAAAAGATCTTTTCAAGCCACGTCCGTGAAAGTTTGTTTGATTTTAAATTAAATCACAAGGTTTGAAGGCGGCCAGAATTTAACTTATTTTTACACCGAATTTTTTTTTTTTTACCGAAAAGTGAACATATCCTCACCTGTCCACATACTTGTTATTTCCCCCAATAAATGCACTAAAAGTGAAGTAGTTCTTCGTATATATATCTTCGTCTGTAGACACCCAACACATTCCATCCTGTCACTCGAAATAAAGGTTCTTTCTCTGGAAGTAATATATGGTGGCGAATATGACTCGTTCCACTTTTCCTCAAGCCATGGACATATACCTAATCCTGCTTAGGCCTTGGTACTAGATGCGTATATGTTGTTAGACGTTTACATGAACAGTTAGAATAACATCATAACTGAGGTAAACTGATAAGTGACTGGATTTCAGCTGTAACGTGGGACCATTTTTCAACTATCACACCGTCGTCGCTCTGGTTTTACGCCGTAGTCTTCTATATTACGCTGCACTGAGGCTTAAATTATCGGTCCATACAATTTAGTTGTAAAAAAAAAAAGAAAAAAAAACAAAACAAGCCTGAAGGGGTAATTTGATGTGAAATAAATGGTATACCCGCCTCTCTTCACCACCTGGCACTTGTGACGATTAGGGGGACGTTGGAACTGGGGTAATTTTACTTATTTCTTATCAAGGGTTGTATTTTTCTTCTTTTTTTTTTGAAAGGAACTATATACCCCTTGGTCACCGCCTCTTTTCTAATAGGCTCCGCTGAACGCTATCGATTATACTTACCACGCGGTGTTTGTAAAAACACGGAACGTGCAAGTCGACCGATTTGCACAATAAAATACGGAATAGCACAGCGGGATTCGTGCTGGTAAAAACAGGGTATAAACAGGGTCCGAACAAACCCCCAGTAATCTTTGTTAGCTTTTCTTACACATTGTAAGGTGTCAGAACTTGGCTTTCTTTTGTCCCCTGAAGTTAAAGCTGTATTTTTCTCCCTTGGATATACGTTTTTTGTGCCATTGTCTATCTATAGAGCGATTTTAGACACCAATTTTCTCGTCACAAAATGGATGCCGGCATCGGTTGACATAAATTAAATGATCCCGGCTCTATTCATCGCTTCATACACAAACAGAACAAAAGTTGTGAGAGCTATGAGATACATAAGCTTTCTTACAACACACATCCATTAGCCCTGCGGTGTACGCTGCTTATGTAATGTACAACCATATCTGGTCGGTTAGCGCACTATCGCAGCACAATTACCTGAAGCCTCTCACCAATGCGGTCGCTGTGAGTTCAAATCCAGCTCATGCTGGCTTCCTCTCCGGCCGTAAGTGGGAAGGTCTGTCATCAACCTGCGGATGGTCGTGGGTTTTCCCCGGCCTCTGTCCGGTTTCCTCCCACCATAACGCTGGCCGCCGATGTATAAGTCAAATATTCTTGAGTACGGCGTAAAACACCAATCAAATAAATAAATAATTAAATAAATACAACCATATCTATTAAAATCTCCAACTCTTCGCTCGGTTGTGGGACTTGTTCCACATTTTTGTTTAAACGGGCACAGACTGTACCTGAATTTCAAACATGTCTTATATCATCATTGTACACTTAGAATGGTAAATATTGCGGTAATAATTCATGTTTTAAACCTAGCTCTTGCTGCGAAATAGTGGTTCATGTTATTTTGCATTAGTACAATATTCAGTTTTTTTTTAAAGATTTCAACAAAATGTAGTGAGTTTTCCGAAATATAATCCATAATGGAATTTTATTCAGCCAAGGTCTTAAAATAAATGTATGTATACAAGGCTTGGGCTGAACAGACTACTGAATTCCAGTAATTCTACATTTCATGAATTATAAAAGTAGACAGTCTGCGTATTCAAAAACATCAAAAGTACTTTTATGTCTGAATTTAAAATTTTATCTCCCTCTTGCCTGTATAGGTTCGTTCGTGCAAAAGAACGCTGAATGACCAAATTGCGTGCTTGCAAAAGTGAAGCAACTTATACGGCAGCTTTATGTCGAGTCTTCGTTAACCGATGCATTACAGATATATATATCTATATATATATATATATATATATATATATATATATATATATATATATATATATATATATATATATACACACACACAAACATCACAGTGGTCACAGTAAAGCACACCTGTTGATTGCAGTCTTATATACTTCTCACCTGTGTTGGGTCATAGCCTATGCCTCTTGTCGGTTAACTTCAAAGGTAACACCAACGCTTTACGCTGTTTACGACAATGTAAATAGTGCTCTATCCGGATCAGTGGGAATTGGAGCGAGGCCTTTCAGTGCGAACAGTCACGCAAGCGTTTAAAGCTCTTAAGATACAGTCTGAACATAAATGACCTATGCCAGCTGTTGACATTTAGATGTCTGTGTGAATGGATACACTGGAAACACGTATGTCTCGATGCTCTTAAGGACTTATTTATTTACTTATTTACTTATTTTTATACACTCTCTTACTTATTTACTTGCCTATTTAGTTATTTATTTATTTATCTATCTAATTATAGTGTAAAGTCGCTCTCAGGAATTCTCCTATAGGCCTATAAGAGGATACCCAGATATATGCTTGAAAGAAAAACCGGAGACCTAAAACAAACGACCCGCGTAGGACTGGATATATATCGGTATCATACAGACAGGACAAAAATCATTTTATTTAATATATTTTTCTTCAATGTATTCCCCTTGGTAAAACATATCACTAAACGTCTGATCATAACTGGTGATCTCCTATCACTGGTGACTACATTTATATAATGTCCAGATAGCTCTTCCTTTGAACTAAGCGAAGTTTATAGCTAGAAATATTTTATGAAGTCTTCTAAATTTCGCTGTACTCTCAACGTCTTTAAAACTTTCAGATGTATAAGTTTGCACTACATGAATTATCTTAATAATGAAGTCTAATAATTTACGATTAACATCAAAGCAGTTTTATCCTTAATTCTTCTTCCCTCTGAGCTAGAGGGTTTGTAAGTTGCAGTTATTTCAACATTTTGGAGTAAAGGTTAGAATAAAATCCTAACTGAGGTAAACTGGACGACAGGAAGATATAAGGAGACTGGCTTGTGCACTGAGTAAACCTATAGTTCCTGTGTCCCTCTCTGTTATGTTGGGTGGGGGATAAAGTATACCTTCGCCATTACTTACATATGATGAATATTTTTACGTACACTTGAAGATATATTCGCCAACTATTCGCTAACTAACAGCAGGTCAAGAGGAGGTCGTGGGAAGTTTATTTTCCACTGCAAAGAACTATTTCAGTTATTCTCATTTTTTTCTGATTTTCACACATTGTGTTAATTTCTAAATGCTTTTGATCCCAGAAGGCTCCTTCGAATATGTGGGTTTTGAAGGAGTAATTCTATAATAGGGTTATTTACTACGAAAAAGCTCTTAAAGCAAACATAACACAACAGGAAAAATTGGGTGTCTGCCTTTCTATACGTTCTCACATGGGTTCTATTTAAAACACCCTTTGCTTGGAGTATACATGCTAAGCGCGCTTAATACCATAGGTCTGTGTATATTAAAAGAGAGTATGTAGCTTCATACAGAGTCGAAAAGGGTTTTACATTTATTTAGGATTAAGTACGATCAAAACTGTTTCTTCGAGAGTGTATATTGCCTTCATTTGTCCGATGAGCGTAAAAACACCTTTGCCTCGAATTAAAGGGCTACTCTTGCTAAAGGATGGATTGAAATAAGATTCGTTTTGGCGTGACAGTTGAAGAGTCCTTTTAGATTAGCTCAAGACTCCTTGACACGTAGGGGTGGGTATTCTACAAACTACCCAGCGACAAAACCATTTGTCGTTATTAAAACCACACCACTCTGGGGGTGTTGGGGGACATACAGCTCTTCAGTGTTTCTTTTTATTTGAGGAACCGCTCACCTCATGGCCTTCCTTTATTCGCCGTGTGATTCTGAGGGGCATTCCACACCCCTTGACATAATCAAGTGGGCATAATGTCCCCTCGGGGGCAACAAAACATCCTTTAAGGAAGACGAAGGGCTGCATAGTAGTGACAGCATTAAAGAGCTACCGGCATTGCCCGTCGGCGGTTTAGTTTTCGTCGCGGAGCTAGCGTCTTCCGCGCTTAAAACTTGCTTCAGGGCAAAAGAGTGGAGGCCCTGCAGGTTGAGTCGCTTTGAAAACAGAATTCCTCGGTTTTTCTTCCAACAATCATTTAAGACAGGTACAAAAGCGTACCCAGCAGGGGGTCGAGAACGGACAAGTCTCGGCCACAAAGGCTTCCGGGATAAAATTAGCGAGTTTCCTTAACAGAAATTAGTTGCTATGACCCCCTGGCCTTTGGCGCGTTCGTGTTGCCTATGTAGCGAAGAAAAATTACCTCGACATGGGTACGGGTGCGCATCTGTTCGTCTCAGGGAAACTAGCGAACCTGTTTGGCTCCGGTTGAAAAGTATCCCGGGCAGAAATGTCGAGACTGCTTGCCTGAAAGCCGGTTGTTTTACAGAGGGCATTAGTTATCGTTAGCGAAATAAACCCGCACTCTTGACGTAGAAAAACGACTCCACCCAGCCGTGGTAGATTTTTTTCTCTCTCTCTCTCTCTCCTTTGAATTACAACGTTCTGCTTTCGTGGCAGCGCTACCCAGGTATCGATGTCTCATTCAATTTCGATCGGGTTCCAAACGATGTTTCGGCCACGGGCAGATTAAAAGGCTCGCAAACATAACTATCAAAGCCTTGACTTCAAACTCATTAATCATTTTGTTTAATGCCTAACAGGATTGCTTTGAACAGACTCATGCTCATTTTCCTATTGCCAGTCTACCTTTTTTCCTTTTTATTTTTTTGCTTCTTCTTTTATGGTCAGAGAATCTGATGAAAACCAGACGACTCCAGCGTGATTCCAGTGATTCATTGAAGCAGACGACAGAAATACACACACCTCGTGACTCGCGCCTCCGAATTTCAAACGTCCGGCGCGCCGTTGGAACTGCAGCGCGAGATGACCTTAGGTCACACCAGGGTTAACTCAACCAGTGGTTTAAATATACATTTTATCACCCTCTCTGCAGGATACTGTCGAAAAGTGGCAAAAATGAAAAACGAAAAAGAACTGTCATAAATCAAAATGAATTACAAGGCATGCGACGAAACAAATTTATTAAAAACAGGTCCAGCACAATCAAACGTGTGAAAAAGTAAATACTCCCTCTTTATCGTCCCAGTAAACCCGTTTATGTAAAAAACAGATGTTCCCAGTTTTTTAAAAATTGAAAACAGACTGTATTATCATATATTACCGATATATATATATATATATATATATATAGGTAACAGAAGCCTTTGCACTTTTCTTTGGCTTTTGAAACATTTACTTGAGGAAAAATGTTATCAAAAACCCTGCAATTTTCCAAATCTGTCGTCAAATTATTTCTTTCAAAATGATATCTTTCAACGCAATTCTTAGAATACTTCTGATTTATTAAATGCTTGAATAAACAAAATTAAGTTTAATTAATAAAATACAAATAACTTTATTTTAATTTCTTGGCCACTACCTTTAATATTAAATGTAAGCATGTGTGATAAAACTTGCTTACAGAGCTGCTGAAGAATTGTCGAAGTTACCATGCAGGAATGATTGATTTGCCCTCCTTACATGTTTATGCTTAATCAACTTAGTTCTGTTGGTAACAGTGATAAAAGTGAAAACGAAAGTGAAATGTATTTGTTAGGAGTTTATTGCCTTTCCGGATTTTGCTTGTCAGCTTGTGGGTCACGGTAAAGCCACGTATATTGTGAAATTCTGCTTAAGATGGGCCTATAATGTCAAATATTTAAAAATTCGTTTTCAAAATTGTTTTCATATCTTAGTGGGTCTTCAAGGTAGAACATGTTCGATCGAAAGCGTAACCTCCGATTATCTAGTAGAAAGGAAAATGATATATGTATAGAAAGATCTTTGAAGAAGAAATTATCCTCTGCATATATATATATATATATATATATATATATATATATGAGACGGCGTGAAACACAAATCAGATAAATAAATAAAAAAGTAATATATATTTTCGAGGCTTCATCACTGTCTTCGGTATTATTAATCTTTTCCAGGACTAGTATCCGTTGTATAATTGTAAGTATCCAGATTTGCTCATATTTTGTCTCTCTCTCCATGGCTGATGTGCGCAGAGTATGTTTCACCAGAATTATTTTAGCAAAGGTAATTATTTCATAATATTTTTTTAACTTACTTTAATTTGTGTTTAATTAATAGAATTTTTGTCCTTTTTAGGGTTTTTTTTTTTAAAAAGCACTGCCATTTGTCAGTTATCTGACAAACTTCCCGACATTTTTTTTTTCAATTTTAACGGATACCAGAAAACAAAATTTTACATAACTTCAGTTGTATACTGGCTGGTGCTTTACAACCAACAGATCTACAATAGAATGTAAACAATCGATATGTGCATACATATAAAATCTTAACCTTAACGTTTGTCTTTACGACATAAACTTTTACATAGCTGGCGAGACCACTTGACACATTTAGATTACAATGGGCTGTATATCCTAAACCTCTAATTAGAGAAATACAGTCTTAAGGGATAAATACCACAACAGATCGAAAGAAGTGCACATGGTTAATGCGCGAGGTGAAGACAACCTGTGAGACGGATGTGCAGAGGGCAAAGGGCTTTATGCTCACCTTTTGCAAAGAAAGCGTAACTTGGATATGTAATCAGTTGCAACCAAAGTCAATGTTATACATATTTTTGATTATATTAACCTTTTACTGGAATGGTACAAATTAAAAATTGTTCAAATGTATAATAGAAAATTCATTGTAGAAAAATTGTTGACTGCTTCACTTTGCTTGAAGAGTTGCTTATATCTTATTTTACACAATTTCTTAATTCTTAGTAAGTTTGTGTTGAACTTTTTTGGATCTGTCATCTGTGGTTCTTGACCTGTATTGATCTACGATTTCTATACACATGTCAGGTATATTGTACTACACCTATACGGAGTCTCCTAAACATCGGTATTGACATCTAGTACATTTGTTTGAGAAAAAGGCAGGATAGCTTTGAAAAAAGACTGGCATGTACATGTAACAGGTAATAAATAGGACAAACACTGGAGACAGTTTATAACTAAAAGATTTAGTCAACAACAGGGGTTGTGTCGTATTCCATTGTCCCTAAAACGGCATATCAGAGATTTCCTGTGAGAATCGCCTGAGGTTTAGTTCTTGACTGTATGCAAAAGCTTTCATGGTTAGGCAATGATATACATGTAATTAAGAAAACATTGAGATAAACATGATATTCCAAGAGGGGTTACGGGATTAAAAAACACACTGGGATTTGTTTTCAAAATGTACAAAGGCTAGTCTTTAGAAATCTCCACCAACGTATACTCTCTGAAATGTGAGGTAGATTCCTAGTCAAATAGATTTATAGTCAAAACATAGTCAAAACAATTATAACGGTTGTTTGTTTTTGTTTCTTAGGCGCATGCGCTTCTTAAGAGTATTCATCATCTTAGGGTCAAGGATATCACCCCCGGGTTTTCACTTCAGGTAAAGCGTGTACTGTTTGATTAACAATCAGATTGAATAAATGTATCTCCAAGGTCAACATGGAGTATATTACTGATATAGTTACTCTTCGCCTTGGAGGCTTGCTGCTACCAGCTAAACACGGATTCATTAAAGTATGAGAGCGTTTCAGGCTGTTAAATACCAATGGTTTAAGTTGATATCTTTGAAGTATTTGTCAAAGATTAATTTGGAAAAACAGAAATGATATTTCTTCTTTTTTTTCAGAAAACCATGTTTGCGAACTGTACCGAGTTTCTAGCAAACATTACACTTCACTGCTCTGTGACGAGCACGCTTTGATGAAAACAGCTCATTTGTATTCAGCTGGCTTAAAACTCCTAAAGAAGCTCCGTTTTAGGCCTGCTTGGGAATTGTCCGATCGATGACAATCTGTTTTTTCCAAAAAATGTTGCCTTTAATGGAGATCAGGCATCTGCTACACTGGTTTATATAGCCATGCGGTATCCAAGTCGTATAATCCTTCAGGTACAATCTGCCCCACTCCCGATGACGGAAAGGAGTTGCGGAGATGCATTTAACATCAGTCTTGTGAGTCAATTAATCATGCAATTTATACTAATTCGAGTATATGTGAATGCGTGAGGGTAATTGAATTACATTAAATGGGAGTCTAAGACTGGAAGTACATCCTATTATGTTATTATTACGTCTGTATATAGTTTAAACTGACATATATAGGGTATATTATTTACTTATTTGATTGGTGTTTTAGGCCGTACTCAAGAATATTTCACTTATACGGCGGCGGCCAGCATTATGGTGGGAGGAAACCGGGGAGAGCCCAGGGGGAACCCACGACCATCCGCAGGTTGCTGGCAGACCTTCCCATGTA
>JABBOT010000019.1:1229617-1298006 GCA_016165875.1 Acanthopleura granulata | reverse complement strand
ATATAGAGACAGATCGTTAATTATTTGCATGCAATATAATGAGCACAGCTAAAACATGAGCCAAATCTGGAATTTGAAAGGATGGGCCGTTTTCTTTTGTGTCCATTGCATTGCAATTTGCGGTTTTTAACACAGGGCTGTCCCGATTCTTGTTTGAAGTGACTACAAGAGTATAATATATCATCTTATCACATCCAGCCATCTACCTGTGATTCAGATTTAAGTGAGGCGTGAGTTATCATCAGATTAACACGAAGAGGTGGGGGGTCATGCAGAGCAAGTTGATTTTCTCTCCTTTTTATCTCAATAATTTATGTATTTGCATCACGCCATTCGCCCTACTTTTTCCGAAAAAAACACAGGAAAGCACAGTCTTATAAATCAGTAGGCGTCTTAGCGAACTATCGTCTGTCACAATAGACGTCTCGGGTCAATGTAATCGCGAGACCTATTTTCCGAAACAACCAGCGTTCAACGCACACCGCAAAAATACTAAGAAAGTATATAAAATGAGAAATTAGGATCAAAATAATGTCATGCAAAGGGAAGCAATCATTCATGCTCAGTGATGCCGGAAAGAATGATATATCTCAATCCTGGAAGTTGTCATTTCAAAGTCTGCATCTTAAATGTGCAATGTAACTGAATATTCATTTCGTCATTCAATCATTTCGTTCATTATGATACATATAACTTCCCTATAGCCTAAATTAACGCAGAACTAGATACAATAAAGGACTTTCGAGTTAGACCTCTCTAATGGCTACGGGTAAGAAATGCCTTACTGTACAATGTGAAATGTCAAAAATGCTACGCAGTAATTTCTGATTACATTTACTATAACATGGACGTCTAAGAAAAGTGTCACAAAAAGTTATTTAGATTAGACGTACGGTAGGCAAACTTGAGGAGCTGAAAGATTTTTAAGTTAAGAAGCTGCTTTGATTGAAGGAGAGGTCGTTTCTACCTCCCTAAAACGACGAGACAGGTGATCGGTACATCATAGTGAACAAAATTGCCCGACATTTTTAATAAGTCACATGGCACAGTTGGACTCTTTTTTACCTTTTGCGACAAAAGAGTTCGAACTCGAAACTCCCCTGTTATGAAGTAGAGCTTTGAAGCTCTTGGACACAAAAGAATTAAACTCGGCGTAAAATTCAAAAAGAAATATCGAGTTTGGTGGAATATCGTTAACACATTTACCCTTAGCAGTAATAACCTGTCCCCTTTGAAGATAGAAACACAGAAATAGAATAAGGCGAGTAATGCACACGCCATGCATATGTAGAATCTTATACACGTTACCCATGAAAGGATAACAAGCAATGTTAAAATGAAACCATGACAGACTACACATGCAAAATGAAACCATGACAGACTACACATGCAAAATGAAACCATAATAGGCTACACATGCAAAATGAAACCATGACAGACTACACATGCAAAATGAAACCATGACAGACTACACATGCAAAATGAAACCATAATAGGCTACACATGTAAAATTCATGCATGAGTCCGAGATTTGCCTCAGCCATGAACAATGCTTGGACACTGATTGGATAATATTGCCCCACAGACATCACACCAGGTTGTCCCAGATTTCTGCACTTTTATTTTAGACCTAGTTAGAATATATTACAATTATGTCTGTTTTGGACAATACCGAGAGCTTTCTGTCCAGGTTTTCTACCCACTCCTTTATATCGTTACCAACATGACAAAATGCTATGAAGTCATATACACCACCAACAGCACAAAACATGCTTGATTTTTAATTAATGTTGGCGGGCATTAGTGGCTCAGTCGCTTAGCGCGCTAGCGCAACGCTATGACCGAAGCCTCCCACCAATGTGGTCGGCGTGAGTTCAAGTCCGGCTCATGCTGGCTTCCTCTCCGGCCGCACGTGGAAAGGTCTGCCAGCAACCTGCGGATGATCGTGGGTTTCCCCCGAGCTCTGTCCGGTTTCCTCCCACCATAATGCTGGCCGCCGTCGTATAAGTGGAATATTCTTGAGTACGGCGTAAAACACCAATCAAATAAATAAATAATTAATTAATTAATGTTGAGGGCAAATACTAAGCTGCACATTGTGGTATGACATGGCGCCGTGCTAACGTTTCGGGACATATATTTTGGGGGTTGATGTTGACAAATTTACAATATAAACACAAATACAATGATCTCATCGATAACCTACACCCCCTCCTATGAAGGCGCCGTTGCCGCCTGTTTAACACTCCCAGGGCAGAGGTGGTTAGCACTGTGAAGTGACTTGCTAATCTGGATTGAATCTAATGCTCGTGATACGTGTGATCTTAAATATGTTATCTACAGTAACTCTACAGGCCAATGACGTTTACAAGAAATATTAAGCCATGGAATAAGTTGCTATACTATTTAAGCATCTATACATGAACAGCTTGAATAAAACCCTAATTGAGGCAAATTCAAAAGAGGCCAGAGGTGAAAGTTTGCCAGATTAAACGCTGTCGTCGCTGCTCTGATTTCACTCTCTCTATGCTGTAGCCTTTTTCATGTATAGACAGAATGAACAAGGTAAGTCTGAACTGAGTAACATTCAGTTGTCGTCACACGAGACAGTCATAAGCATAAATTTTTGTCACAATCATCCCCCCCCCCCAAATGTTTAATATTGCCTTTCTCGGTGTGGCATTGAATAGGCAACGTGGCAATAATGAACACAATTAAAATACTTATAAACAAACTGCCTCCGCGACATTCAGGGAAATGTGTGTATGACTAAAAATCCGCAGTTTAATATATATGTTATGTGATTATATATATATATATATATATATATATATATAATATATATATATATGTTATGTGATTATATATATATATATATATATATATATAATCACATAACATATATTAAACTGCGGATTTTTAGTCATACACACATTTCCCTGAATGTCAGTTTATATATATATATATATATATATATATATATATATATATATATATATATATCACGTGTTATATAGAAAGTGCACAAACTTGAGAGCCGTCTCACAAGTGAAATATCATTCCTCCGAGTAAGATTTTGAGCATTTTCATACAACACAATACATGTACTATCTTAGTTTTCTATAATTTTCCACAACCTTATTGCATTTGTCTCACATGTGGAAATTTGAGTTTTCATTTATTGGCAATAGCCAGAGAAGTCAATACGGGAACGAAATACAAATAAGGTTTTTTTTTTAACTAAATAAGACCTTGATGGCAGTATGACGATCACATAGCGATGATTTTCGTTTTTTATTAATTCATTGATTTGATTTATTTTTGGCGCCAAATTAATTATAATGTATTACAATGAATGAAATAAAAATTTATATATATAATTCTGTTCAAATTCAAAAATTCAAATTCAAGAATTCAAAACATTTTGGATATCAAGCCTGTCACGTAGAGTTTCATATAATTACGGTGCTATTGTGTTACTGATATGACATTTATAGGGATACATGTGTGAAAAGAGTCAGGAAATCCCCCTGTATTCTACACCCTATTTACAAGTACCCAGTGCATCATTGTATTATGACTCACTTCAACCAGTGCTTTAAGGTAAAAATACACTTCATCAAAATTCTTCCCCTTTTTCTTTCTATTGTGCTTTACAATCATCATTAGCGATAATTCTTCGCTGGCAAGCCACAGAAGAAGGAGTCCACCTTCTAACGCCCGCATCCGCCCATTTCAATGGCGGAGGGTGGTAGGGGCGGAAACTGTCGGAGACGAGTCAAAACGGGGAGGCAATGTCTACACAGAACCCATATAAAAACCTTGCACACATTTTGATAAAAAAAGCTCCCTTTGCTAATTTACGAGAGTCTGGGGAGAGCTCTTGTTGGCATGTAACAGTTTGTATGGGAAGTGCTTGCATGCTCGTACTATAATGTCAATGTCTCTTTGCAAGGATCATCGTGGCGTCCGTTTTTCAACTCAAGTTAACCTTTTTGTTGCAGCCGAGTTTGGAATACGAGATCTATTGACCTGTAATTCCGCGCCCCGCCGCCAGGGGGCCATTATCTCGTTTTGACCACGCGTGAGTCGCAGCTGCCGGTAAATCCATAAAAAAACTGACGAGCAGACAAGTGCCGCACACTGAAGACGGGTCGGTTCTTGTTATTTGCCACCTTGCCCGTGTTTCCCATTGAAATTAAACTCTTGACAGATGCTAATCTAAACCTGATCCATTGTTGGCACTTTTAACAGTGCCTGTGTGCCTTTGTGAACGCGGTTGTTGTTGTTGTGTGCCAGCCATTAACAAGGTACCTTCATAGTCTGTTAGAAGTGCCTTTCTATTGATCCTCCAAATATTCACACATTCGTCTTGTCTCCACGTGTACCTGAGGTAATTTTTGCAAACGATCTAAGATAACTTACACCGAAATTTTAGTTTGTATCTTTGTTTTATTAGCGTTTCTGGGCATATTCCCTCATAACCGTCAAATTTATTCCATGGCAATATGGTTTGTAATTGAGGAAAATCGAGTTGAAAGAGATTTTTTTTTACCCCTCCTCACAAAAGATCTTTTCAAGCCACGTCCGTGAAAGTTTGTTTGATTTTAAATTAAATCACAAGGTTTGAAGGCGGCCAGAATTTAACTTATTTTTACACCGAATTTTTTTTTTTTTACCGAAAAGTGAACATATCCTCACCTGTCCACATACTTGTTATTTCCCCCAATAAATGCACTAAAAGTGAAGTAGTTCTTCGTATATATATCTTCGTCTGTAGACACCCAACACATTCCATCCTGTCACTCGAAATAAAGGTTCTTTCTCTGGAAGTAATATATGGTGGCGAATATGACTCGTTCCACTTTTCCTCAAGCCATGGACATATACCTAATCCTGCTTAGGCCTTGGTACTAGATGCGTATATGTTGTTAGACGTTTACATGAACAGTTAGAATAACATCATAACTGAGGTAAACTGATAAGTGACTGGATTTCAGCTGTAACGTGGGACCATTTTTCAACTATCACACCGTCGTCGCTCTGGTTTTACGCCGTAGTCTTCTATATTACGCTGCACTGAGGCTTAAATTATCGGTCCATACAATTTAGTTGTAAAAAAAAAAAGAAAAAAAAACAAAACAAGCCTGAAGGGGTAATTTGATGTGAAATAAATGGTATACCCGCCTCTCTTCACCACCTGGCACTTGTGACGATTAGGGGGACGTTGGAACTGGGGTAATTTTACTTATTTCTTATCAAGGGTTGTATTTTTCTTCTTTTTTTTTTGAAAGGAACTATATACCCCTTGGTCACCGCCTCTTTTCTAATAGGCTCCGCTGAACGCTATCGATTATACTTACCACGCGGTGTTTGTAAAAACACGGAACGTGCAAGTCGACCGATTTGCACAATAAAATACGGAATAGCACAGCGGGATTCGTGCTGGTAAAAACAGGGTATAAACAGGGTCCGAACAAACCCCCAGTAATCTTTGTTAGCTTTTCTTACACATTGTAAGGTGTCAGAACTTGGCTTTCTTTTGTCCCCTGAAGTTAAAGCTGTATTTTTCTCCCTTGGATATACGTTTTTTGTGCCATTGTCTATCTATAGAGCGATTTTAGACACCAATTTTCTCGTCACAAAATGGATGCCGGCATCGGTTGACATAAATTAAATGATCCCGGCTCTATTCATCGCTTCATACACAAACAGAACAAAAGTTGTGAGAGCTATGAGATACATAAGCTTTCTTACAACACACATCCATTAGCCCTGCGGTGTACGCTGCTTATGTAATGTACAACCATATCTGGTCGGTTAGCGCACTATCGCAGCACAATTACCTGAAGCCTCTCACCAATGCGGTCGCTGTGAGTTCAAATCCAGCTCATGCTGGCTTCCTCTCCGGCCGTAAGTGGGAAGGTCTGTCATCAACCTGCGGATGGTCGTGGGTTTTCCCCGGCCTCTGTCCGGTTTCCTCCCACCATAACGCTGGCCGCCGATGTATAAGTCAAATATTCTTGAGTACGGCGTAAAACACCAATCAAATAAATAAATAATTAAATAAATACAACCATATCTATTAAAATCTCCAACTCTTCGCTCGGTTGTGGGACTTGTTCCACATTTTTGTTTAAACGGGCACAGACTGTACCTGAATTTCAAACATGTCTTATATCATCATTGTACACTTAGAATGGTAAATATTGCGGTAATAATTCATGTTTTAAACCTAGCTCTTGCTGCGAAATAGTGGTTCATGTTATTTTGCATTAGTACAATATTCAGTTTTTTTTTAAAGATTTCAACAAAATGTAGTGAGTTTTCCGAAATATAATCCATAATGGAATTTTATTCAGCCAAGGTCTTAAAATAAATGTATGTATACAAGGCTTGGGCTGAACAGACTACTGAATTCCAGTAATTCTACATTTCATGAATTATAAAAGTAGACAGTCTGCGTATTCAAAAACATCAAAAGTACTTTTATGTCTGAATTTAAAATTTTATCTCCCTCTTGCCTGTATAGGTTCGTTCGTGCAAAAGAACGCTGAATGACCAAATTGCGTGCTTGCAAAAGTGAAGCAACTTATACGGCAGCTTTATGTCGAGTCTTCGTTAACCGATGCATTACAGATATATATATCTATATATATATATATATATATATATATATATATATATATATATATATATATATATATATATATATACACACACACAAACATCACAGTGGTCACAGTAAAGCACACCTGTTGATTGCAGTCTTATATACTTCTCACCTGTGTTGGGTCATAGCCTATGCCTCTTGTCGGTTAACTTCAAAGGTAACACCAACGCTTTACGCTGTTTACGACAATGTAAATAGTGCTCTATCCGGATCAGTGGGAATTGGAGCGAGGCCTTTCAGTGCGAACAGTCACGCAAGCGTTTAAAGCTCTTAAGATACAGTCTGAACATAAATGACCTATGCCAGCTGTTGACATTTAGATGTCTGTGTGAATGGATACACTGGAAACACGTATGTCTCGATGCTCTTAAGGACTTATTTATTTACTTATTTACTTATTTTTATACACTCTCTTACTTATTTACTTGCCTATTTAGTTATTTATTTATTTATCTATCTAATTATAGTGTAAAGTCGCTCTCAGGAATTCTCCTATAGGCCTATAAGAGGATACCCAGATATATGCTTGAAAGAAAAACCGGAGACCTAAAACAAACGACCCGCGTAGGACTGGATATATATCGGTATCATACAGACAGGACAAAAATCATTTTATTTAATATATTTTTCTTCAATGTATTCCCCTTGGTAAAACATATCACTAAACGTCTGATCATAACTGGTGATCTCCTATCACTGGTGACTACATTTATATAATGTCCAGATAGCTCTTCCTTTGAACTAAGCGAAGTTTATAGCTAGAAATATTTTATGAAGTCTTCTAAATTTCGCTGTACTCTCAACGTCTTTAAAACTTTCAGATGTATAAGTTTGCACTACATGAATTATCTTAATAATGAAGTCTAATAATTTACGATTAACATCAAAGCAGTTTTATCCTTAATTCTTCTTCCCTCTGAGCTAGAGGGTTTGTAAGTTGCAGTTATTTCAACATTTTGGAGTAAAGGTTAGAATAAAATCCTAACTGAGGTAAACTGGACGACAGGAAGATATAAGGAGACTGGCTTGTGCACTGAGTAAACCTATAGTTCCTGTGTCCCTCTCTGTTATGTTGGGTGGGGGATAAAGTATACCTTCGCCATTACTTACATATGATGAATATTTTTACGTACACTTGAAGATATATTCGCCAACTATTCGCTAACTAACAGCAGGTCAAGAGGAGGTCGTGGGAAGTTTATTTTCCACTGCAAAGAACTATTTCAGTTATTCTCATTTTTTTCTGATTTTCACACATTGTGTTAATTTCTAAATGCTTTTGATCCCAGAAGGCTCCTTCGAATATGTGGGTTTTGAAGGAGTAATTCTATAATAGGGTTATTTACTACGAAAAAGCTCTTAAAGCAAACATAACACAACAGGAAAAATTGGGTGTCTGCCTTTCTATACGTTCTCACATGGGTTCTATTTAAAACACCCTTTGCTTGGAGTATACATGCTAAGCGCGCTTAATACCATAGGTCTGTGTATATTAAAAGAGAGTATGTAGCTTCATACAGAGTCGAAAAGGGTTTTACATTTATTTAGGATTAAGTACGATCAAAACTGTTTCTTCGAGAGTGTATATTGCCTTCATTTGTCCGATGAGCGTAAAAACACCTTTGCCTCGAATTAAAGGGCTACTCTTGCTAAAGGATGGATTGAAATAAGATTCGTTTTGGCGTGACAGTTGAAGAGTCCTTTTAGATTAGCTCAAGACTCCTTGACACGTAGGGGTGGGTATTCTACAAACTACCCAGCGACAAAACCATTTGTCGTTATTAAAACCACACCACTCTGGGGGTGTTGGGGGACATACAGCTCTTCAGTGTTTCTTTTTATTTGAGGAACCGCTCACCTCATGGCCTTCCTTTATTCGCCGTGTGATTCTGAGGGGCATTCCACACCCCTTGACATAATCAAGTGGGCATAATGTCCCCTCGGGGGCAACAAAACATCCTTTAAGGAAGACGAAGGGCTGCATAGTAGTGACAGCATTAAAGAGCTACCGGCATTGCCCGTCGGCGGTTTAGTTTTCGTCGCGGAGCTAGCGTCTTCCGCGCTTAAAACTTGCTTCAGGGCAAAAGAGTGGAGGCCCTGCAGGTTGAGTCGCTTTGAAAACAGAATTCCTCGGTTTTTCTTCCAACAATCATTTAAGACAGGTACAAAAGCGTACCCAGCAGGGGGTCGAGAACGGACAAGTCTCGGCCACAAAGGCTTCCGGGATAAAATTAGCGAGTTTCCTTAACAGAAATTAGTTGCTATGACCCCCTGGCCTTTGGCGCGTTCGTGTTGCCTATGTAGCGAAGAAAAATTACCTCGACATGGGTACGGGTGCGCATCTGTTCGTCTCAGGGAAACTAGCGAACCTGTTTGGCTCCGGTTGAAAAGTATCCCGGGCAGAAATGTCGAGACTGCTTGCCTGAAAGCCGGTTGTTTTACAGAGGGCATTAGTTATCGTTAGCGAAATAAACCCGCACTCTTGACGTAGAAAAACGACTCCACCCAGCCGTGGTAGATTTTTTTCTCTCTCTCTCTCTCTCCTTTGAATTACAACGTTCTGCTTTCGTGGCAGCGCTACCCAGGTATCGATGTCTCATTCAATTTCGATCGGGTTCCAAACGATGTTTCGGCCACGGGCAGATTAAAAGGCTCGCAAACATAACTATCAAAGCCTTGACTTCAAACTCATTAATCATTTTGTTTAATGCCTAACAGGATTGCTTTGAACAGACTCATGCTCATTTTCCTATTGC
The DNA here is from genome assembly GCA_016165875.1 of Acanthopleura granulata. Lineage (NCBI taxonomy): Eukaryota > Metazoa > Mollusca > Polyplacophora > Chitonida > Chitonidae > Acanthopleura > Acanthopleura granulata. The sequence continues at coordinate 1,288,577 of JABBOT010000019.1, read as the reverse complement.
CAGTCTACCTTTTTTCCTTTTTATTTTTTTGCTTCTTCTTTTATGGTCAGAGAATCTGATGAAAACCAGACGACTCCAGCGTGATTCCAGTGATTCATTGAAGCAGACGACAGAAATACACACACCTCGTGACTCGCGCCTCCGAATTTCAAACGTCCGGCGCGCCGTTGGAACTGCAGCGCGAGATGACCTTAGGTCACACCAGGGTTAACTCAACCAGTGGTTTAAATATACATTTTATCACCCTCTCTGCAGGATACTGTCGAAAAGTGGCAAAAATGAAAAACGAAAAAGAACTGTCATAAATCAAAATGAATTACAAGGCATGCGACGAAACAAATTTATTAAAAACAGGTCCAGCACAATCAAACGTGTGAAAAAGTAAATACTCCCTCTTTATCGTCCCAGTAAACCCGTTTATGTAAAAAACAGATGTTCCCAGTTTTTTAAAAATTGAAAACAGACTGTATTATCATATATTACCGATATATATATATATATATATATATATAGGTAACAGAAGCCTTTGCACTTTTCTTTGGCTTTTGAAACATTTACTTGAGGAAAAATGTTATCAAAAACCCTGCAATTTTCCAAATCTGTCGTCAAATTATTTCTTTCAAAATGATATCTTTCAACGCAATTCTTAGAATACTTCTGATTTATTAAATGCTTGAATAAACAAAATTAAGTTTAATTAATAAAATACAAATAACTTTATTTTAATTTCTTGGCCACTACCTTTAATATTAAATGTAAGCATGTGTGATAAAACTTGCTTACAGAGCTGCTGAAGAATTGTCGAAGTTACCATGCAGGAATGATTGATTTGCCCTCCTTACATGTTTATGCTTAATCAACTTAGTTCTGTTGGTAACAGTGATAAAAGTGAAAACGAAAGTGAAATGTATTTGTTAGGAGTTTATTGCCTTTCCGGATTTTGCTTGTCAGCTTGTGGGTCACGGTAAAGCCACGTATATTGTGAAATTCTGCTTAAGATGGGCCTATAATGTCAAATATTTAAAAATTCGTTTTCAAAATTGTTTTCATATCTTAGTGGGTCTTCAAGGTAGAACATGTTCGATCGAAAGCGTAACCTCCGATTATCTAGTAGAAAGGAAAATGATATATGTATAGAAAGATCTTTGAAGAAGAAATTATCCTCTGCATATATATATATATATATATATATATATATATATATGAGACGGCGTGAAACACAAATCAGATAAATAAATAAAAAAGTAATATATATTTTCGAGGCTTCATCACTGTCTTCGGTATTATTAATCTTTTCCAGGACTAGTATCCGTTGTATAATTGTAAGTATCCAGATTTGCTCATATTTTGTCTCTCTCTCCATGGCTGATGTGCGCAGAGTATGTTTCACCAGAATTATTTTAGCAAAGGTAATTATTTCATAATATTTTTTTAACTTACTTTAATTTGTGTTTAATTAATAGAATTTTTGTCCTTTTTAGGGTTTTTTTTTTCAAAAAGCACTGCCATTTGTCAGTTATCTGACAAACTTCCCGACATTTTTTTTTTCAATTTTAACGGATACCAGAAAACAAAATTTTACATAACTTCAGTTGTATACTGGCTGGTGCTTTACAACCAACAGATCTACAATAGAATGTAAACAATCGATATGTGCATACATATAAAATCTTAACCTTAACGTTTGTCTTTAAACAGCAATGGTTGTAAGTGTTAAGGCCCGAGTTACCATTAATTAAGTCATCCGAGGCGTGTATAGATTCCACCTGTAACCTCCCACCCCGACCCTTACACTCATCCCCACGTATGCATGAAGTTAACGCTCCGTCCAGGTCGAAAATTGTTGAGTTCAACTTAAGCACTCATTGAACCATATGTTGTGGGAGAGGAGGGTTGTTGGCTTCGGACTGATAAAGCGTCCACAAGAGGCACATGTGCGACAAATGACGGAGGGCACGGTGATATGATTTATACCCTCTGCCGCGGAGGAGAGCAGCAATCGGGCAGGAAACACCCATTGGTGTCGTCATGCTTCCTACCTTTATATCTCCAATGGCCGATAAATAATGATAAATCGTTTCCGACGAACGGGATGGCTTGAGAAACTACTCCCCTCCCCCGATTTCTGCATTTAGTTGCACTGATCGACAAGCGTGAACCTTTGTTCCGGCCTCAAAAGCACCTTCATGGTCCCAGGATAACGAAGCTGTCTTAGATGGAAGTTAGACTTAATCTTAAATTATACTATTCTTCCTGAACTTAGATTTGAACTTGTCATGAAGATCAGAGACAACTCTGAACAGTAAAACAGAAATCCTCAAATCCTCACAATTTTAATGCAATTAAAAATTAGCTTTGATTTTAAAAATTTTAAGTTGAAGTTAAGACAAATCTGACTTAAACTCATATGGGAGACAAATTCATGAGTATGTTCAACGCAATCAACAATCAAGTAAAAGAAATAAATTATCAAAATTTTATTCAGTAAAAAAACTGATATTACTTTGATTTTATGATGCACGTGACGAAGTGTGAAATTTGTGTGTATATCAGGATGTGAGAAAAACATTGAAAGTTTAGAATTTACATACATGTATTTTAAAAAAACAATTAAGGCGTAAAATCTATAGGTGCAAATAACATTTACTCTCACTGAACTGACTTTGACGGTAATAGAGAATGCCCTTATAATACTGTCTGTATATAAACAACCTGGATTATACTACATATACCCGGGATGAAAAATGTAACAAGAGCACTCTACATGTTACGTGACAAGGACATTTCTAACTTATGCTCGTTGATTTACAGAAGTTAGTGAGAAATGTTATGAGGTTGAACCTTGGTGCCGAAACCGACATTCGTATAACCAGCCGTCAACCAAAATGGACTTTCAGTGTCAATAATAGTAGTGACTAATTCAGTGATAATTGTAATTCACTGATTCAGTAAAAAATTCAGTGATTAGTTTCCAAGAATGACAATTAACACAAACCACAAAGGAGCTAAGAAAGTGAATAAAATAAAACAACATAGGGGGCGGATTCGTGAAAAGAGAAGCAGTGAACAGTTTTCATTGATGGCGATCAATGTTCTAGGCGGATGAATAAAATCAGTTTCCAAATCGTGCACCATTTTAGTATATATGATATCGTTAATCAAATTTGTATCTCAGTTGCGCTTTGATTCCAACTGTTGACATATCCAACGTGGCGATCATACTCAACACGATGAACATAACGCCCCCTAGCCCCTTAAGAACTTGAAGTGAACCACTGTTAAAGTTGTTCAGTCATGGCCTTTAACTCACACTTTACATATGAGAAGGACAAAATTATTGATCATAGCTATTAATAAATCCCTAAGCTTTGAAAGATAATAGTTGGAAGTTTTCCATTTTTACCCCAAATCATTTTCATTTGATAACAGCGCCTTTTGCCGAAATCGTAAACAGTGTTGGATTATAGTCATCAGAAAATGCTCCCGTTTTCAGCTTCCTCGCCTCGATCCGAGTCAAACGAGCAGGTTTTAGCCATTATCTGAAGTATTATTTGACGAAATTATCCGTACGGAAGATTTCCACCTTTTATGGACTGTAGGGCTATAATTACGACGTCGTACTGACAGTACTAAGCGGTAAGTCTTCGGCAGTTTCCGTGAAATTAAGACCCCTAAGAGCCGGTAAACCAAGCGATGTTGTAAACGTCTGATTTCCACGATAAGATTTGGCAGTGTCATCGTTTTCACCAGTTATGGCTGTCAATTGCTCTGAGACTATGTGACACAAAGAAAATTGGAGACAAAGATCTAAGATCATCTGATATCCGGTATCTCACGAGATGGATTAAACAAGCCTCCAAATGATAGAGGGCTGTGCGAGTACAATGCGCAATTACGACAGCAAATCTGAGATTATCCGATATCCGGTTATTTTCACGTGAAGTATTAAATGTACCTCTCAACGTAGGAGAGGTCATTGTTTACACCCGGCCAACGATAATCAAAGGCAGTATGGAATAACAGGCCTATGAAATTGTACCTCTCTTATTAAGATGCTATTAAGCCAATGTAAAGGACACCTGCTGACGTGAGGCGTGCAGTGGTCAAGCTCAGAGCAGCTGCAACCTCGCTGCCTTGTATAGTGGTCAGTGCAGTTGTCATGGTAACAACAAAACCCTCTAATTAGTCGAGTGGACACACAGAATGGGTCAAACTTCCCTATTCAGTATGGTTAATGGGAGCTACTAACTTTCCCCGAATTAGTCGTCCCAGATTTAGATGAAATTCTCCACCCCAACCCCTCTTTTTGCTTTAAGAATGAAAAGACAATGTTTCCCGTCCGCTTTATCAAAACATTTTGATGCCCTTGCAGAGAGCACGCACACGCTGTTATTTTCCCCTTCATTTGCTAGAGAGTTCTGCTAATTGGCTTGAAATGTCTACGGTTCTGGTGCAGATCAATTAACGTATCAGCGCGCTTGAAAAGTTACTCATAAAACTATGTCAACCATCCGAAATAATTTCCATGACGGTAGAAAAAACGAGGCCTAAACCTGTTTACTTTGGCTTCTTTGTTAGCAATACAGAATGTCAACTTCGAAAAAAGTCTGTAAAAGCACAAGTGATATTCTTTGTCTTAAAAGCTTAACTAATGGGCAGCTTCACTCGTTAAGTCGTAATGCAATATAATGATATTTAGGTAATGGACAAACAAAAAGCATTTCATCATATTTAATGTTTAATATAAAATGTACGCGATTCATCTATCCTATCTGATGAAAAAAAGCTCCGTGTAGGATCATGGTGAAGATCCTACATGGATAAACTTACAAAGTTGTAAACTTACAAACCGTACTAAAAGTCTTAAATTATGATATTTGTCTTGCACCAACGCTAAATTTTATTACCGTTATTTTTCTTTTCCTGATAGTCTAAGACAACCCTTAATTAGTGTTAAAGGAATACATCCTTGGGGAAGTCACAAGTTTAATTTAGTGAGCTGTTTTCAAGTTCAGCCTCAGTCTGGCGAACAAATCTAAATAACAGCTTTGTGATCATATCCTTGGTCTGGTCACCGGAACCCGGTTGTAAAGGCAGCTCTCACATATCAATTTCATACACTATGACAGCTTTTTGACATAAATATTTGAAATAACGTGTTCTATAACCCATTTAGATCAAGTATATCATGGTGATATAAATATTATACCATTGATGGAATAAGCGCTGTTAACCTACAACGTACGTATTGTCATCTCATAAGTTTGTGGAATCTCGCTGAAACCAGAAACTTGTCATTGAGCGTTTAAGGACACGAGGTATCTATACAGATAAGCAAATGTCTCTGATCACAATTATTTACTTGAATTAAAATTCAAAAGCTAAACTGATCCAAGAGCTAAAAAAATTACCAGGGAAAAAATTCAAACGTTTGTGGTGAGACGATATTTCTGTATGTGGCTTAGCAATATCCATTTGTCTACTTCGAGTACAGAAGACCGGTAATATATAAGACACCATGTCCTACTGCGGTATTCTTTGGAAAAAAACTGTTAAGAGCATAGGTTTGAAAAACAAGGTAAACATTTTCCTCAGTGTTTGCAATAATAGCATAATTTCATCATACCTCATCATGTCGCCTTCCGCGCTTTGAGAGAGAACGAAAGATGCCCAATAAAATAATGATTGGAATTCCACCGTATGTTAACAGACCTACATATGGTTAGAACGATGTTCTTGTAATCAAAGGTGATACTTAAGATACCAAGAATGATAAGTAAACTTATTTGTCCACAGTTTTTTGACAAATGGTACGCCATTGAAACATAACATCCGGTGACAATCTTAGTTGTCGAATATTTTGAAGTGATTAACCACGTGCAAGCCTCAGGGGATCACCTGATAAACATCTTGCTGGTTGTTGGGAGAAAAAATGTCCATTGGAGATGACAAACGGAAGAAAGATGCTTTCTATGGACATGTCATTCCTTTATCCTCGCTTACCTTGTCCCAGATTTGTTTGGGGTATACATTACACCGGTATTCCGTGCAGCCGCCTGGGGGTGACATTGGTAGTGACAAAGGGGAGACAATCGGGAAGCATCGCATGGCGGAATTGGAAAATCTGTGATTAAGTGAATAAAGCGAGGTGGATTGGCATCTAAGATTAATGACATGACAAAATGGTTTAGCCGAAGTTCCCCGAAGGTCGCGCAGCGGGGAGACGCTCAAAACGTGTGAGAATACAAGTGTCGCGTATTTAAACATTTGACAATGTGACACAGATTGAGTTGAGATAGATCATAAGATAACGCTTCTCAGCGATGTCAATTGTCCGTTTACCGGTAATCCGCCAATCATTGATCACTCAGGTGTATATTGCCGAACACCGGAAGTGATCATCCGCCATGGACGACATATCTGTCTGATCTTATCAGTCAGAAGAGCTCTCTTAGCCGCTCAGCCGAATCCAATAAGACATTTTTCATTTCAATAGTGAAACGACCCACATTGTGTACCGACGTTTTATTGAGGCAAATTAGCAAGGAGTGCCAAACTTTGAAAAAAGACACTTTTATTTGGATGAGAGTTGTATGGTGGACGAGGTGACAAATTTAGGCTATATCTTGCAAAATCTTAAGAGCCTGTTACACAAGAAACTAATAACCAGAGGGAAAGTACAAACAAGAAGGGACAAGAAAAATGAGGGCACAGACAGAGAACATATATCATTTACTATAATTTTAGAAATCTCTGCTCATTATAAAATAACCAACCTGATTGTCGCATAAGTGGTTAACGTAAAGAGCTTTAGCCGAATGAATAAATAACGACCTTACTGACTGACGAACTCATTGGCACATTAACTTCTTGACTATGGGCCAACAGTTTCGTTGCTGTTCGGAATACAAATTTATGTATTTAATTGTCATTAAGTATGGGGAAATTGGGAAAGGATTTGCAACATCAAAAAAAAATAAAAAACAAATAGAGAGAAGTTAGCCCAGAGAGGAAATCGTACTTGATTATTTCTCCTAATGAGTCTTTCTCTGAAATTGCATAACTGTATTTTAGAAAGTCTATATACCTGTACACACACCCGTTATTACTTTCAATGGCATCGTGCAATTACGCTGCGCTATGCTACAGGAGGTAAGTGCATTTGTAATCATAAAAGTTTCAAGAAAAAGACTTTTAACACGCTGGAGAGACTTTCTCACGTTAATTCGATCTTAATTGTGGAGTGACCTGGAAAGTTTATTCACAAACCAAAAATTATTTACCTTGCCGTTGACTGAGGCCCAATTGTGGGAGGTATATTATTATTTATCGGTCTTAACCGGTAACCCCATAGCAATTTTGCCCTCCCAGTATTGTATAACTTTGTGTAAAATGAGTGTATCACGTTCCGAAGTACTTCCCACAATCAGTGTACGAGTCATTTTCTCCACAGGAAGCCCAGTAACCATAAAAAGGCTCGTACAAATACTCATAATACCCATGCTAATGTATAATGAAGGGGCTTTCCTTGTCCACCCATCTTAATGCCATGTCGTTTTACATGTTAAAGCCACCCTAATCATCTTCCACCTCTAAACATTTAGATTTTTATGACTGAAAAATTAGTCATTGGGAGCGGGGTAAGACATTATATAGCTGATAAATTATTGAGATGAATTATAGCTGGGTCATTTTATTTATCATACACAAGTCTTATTATATTAGGCCTTGTAAGGGTAATTCTCGTTCATGTCGCGTTCCTTCACAGCCTCGCCGCGGGATTTCCTCGTGTCCAATGAGCGGGGCGGGAATAGCTGAGCTCAGGAGCATTGCCTAACGCTCCGGGGGGTCGGACCAGTGTCTCCTGTCTGTCTAACTTACCCTTCACCCCTTAACCCGGAGTCCACTTCGAGGAGAAAGGACCTATCAGGTGAATACTGGAATCACTGGCGCAAAACTAATTGTCCAAGTCGTCCTGAACCACCGCTGAATCACTGGGCTTTCTGTGTCCCATCAAACGAGCCATTATCCATACAGAACACCCTGTACAACACTCCCCCCTCTCCGTCTCCCCCTCTCCCACAACCACCACCACGCACCCCACATTGGAAGATTCGTGCCCCGCGGGCTACTTTAGTAAACAAATTTGGCAATTTTTTTTCACCCGGGTTTCATTTCCTCGCACAAAACCTAATCTCGAGAATACCTGTGAAAATTGCAAATTGGCCGCAATCGTCTCAGGTAAGATTACATGTCGAGATAAGATAAATTTCCACGGGCGAACAATGCTTGTCTTTTCCCTCCGAGGCCTTTGATAGTTTACTTCGTGTGTCGTCTTTTTTACGGGAAGGTGAAAGAGGACGGGGGGGGGGGGGCAATGAAACTTCTTGTGTTAAGCGAGGAGATAAGTTGTAATCTAGTCACAAGAATCTCGACAGAAAATCTTAATTTTCGCCATATAGTAGTGATGTATTACAACGGACGAATTACTGAAGACGTTACACCGTCTTTTTTTACCTCCCAAATAGAAGATCGGTTTTCAGCAGGGCTCGGGTTTATTTTTTTATGCCGACCAATTGACAACAGGTCGATTACTTCTCAAGGTGTGATAACAACCACGATCTTAACACCAGAATTGATACAGGTAACAACAGTGTGGCAGGGATTTAACACTGCAGTTGTCTGACTGAAGATGAACCCTTACCGAGACAGCCATTAAACACCCGATTCAAGCTGAGCTAGAAGAGCCCTGAATTATACCCGTCAAAAATCTCACCCACGATATACAGGCCGCAATGACACCTACAGGCCAAGGCGGTCGCCTTGATAGCCTTCCATCGCACCTGAAGCCTTTGTAGTTGTTTATGTCGCACTTGAAACTAACAGGTGTAAACCTAAAGGTATTGTCAGGTAGCTGACATACAATCCTAGGCAGCCTAAGGATGAGACTTGTCGTTCGTTTTACTACACAGAAGGTCAATTTCTCTCTTCAAGTCTTGACTTATGAAACTAGAAAAAGAAACAAAAAAAACAACAACAACAACAACAAAAAAACAAGCGGTATGGTGTTAGTTTCAACAAGTCCCTCGTTTCGATCACAGCTGCATTATGAAAGCTTTCATCTATTATCTGGAATACAGAAATAAAAAAGGCTATTTTGTAAAACCGATATGCTTCAAACTTTTATTTGGAACGCTAAAATTTTTATATCTGTCTGTATGAAATTTTTATGTTAATACCTGGAAAGACGGTGATGTATTCTGATTCAAAAACACTGATGCTTGGAAAAAAGCATCACGTGGTACATGGCGCATGCGCCTCATAGAAACCTGTCTTCACAAACATGTTGGTTTTATGAAAAGGATCGGGGGGGGGGGGGGCTTTGACAGGAATAACGAGAGTATGATTAACTTGTGGATAAATTTAAGATATACTGAAACTTGTAAGATTCTAAGTAGTCACAATATAGTCCATAACGTAAGGTTATGCATGTAGCGTCGTCTTTGAACCGCCTCATTTAAAATTTTGTGTGGCACCGCTTTTGTGTAGAACAACGCATACATATAAGCTATTGCGTAACAGGAATTTACATGGCATCAGGTACAAAATTCTTTGTGACACTCTGTGGCAGGTAATACGTGTACATGTAACATTTTGTGCAACACCGTTTGTAAAATTCTGCGCGGTACCATACACAATAGTCTGTTTGGCATCATACACAGTATTGTGTGTAGCACCATACACCGTATTCTGTATAGCACCATACACAATATTCTGTTTGGCACTATGCCCAATATTCTGTGTGGCACAATACACAGTATTCTGTGTGGTATTCTGTATGTTTAAAGTAAGACGTACATGGACGATTTTGTGAAACAACACCTGCAAGATTTAATTTGGCATACATACGAAATTCTGTTTCACACATCTTACACGATTCTGTGTTCTATGGTTTGCTGTGCACTATAAGTTCTCGTGCTCGTAATCAGCTACTGTGACTTCAAGCATGCCCTAGGTCTGGTCCCTTTTCATCGTTTCTTGTATTCTCAATTGACGCGGTCGTTAAATCTGACAACAACGCAGTATTTTGAGTAATTCTTGGCCGTTGACATCTAATATTTTGCAATTAAAATCGCTGAATTTATTCAATGTTTCTAAAGGCACGGTTTTAGGGGGTGTGTAAGTCATTACTATTTGAACAATAAGAGAAAACCCTAACTGTAGTAAATTGATAAGAAACCGGATTTCACCGGTGACGTGAGACCGTTTACCATCTAGGACATAGCATATCGTTGCTGCTTTGGTTTTACTTTTCAGGTAGCAGTTATCTGTAGGTGTCCGAAGAAGGGAGGCGGAGGCGGGGGGGGGGGGGGGGCGTGGCCTAGTGATTTGCCGTTCAGTTGATTTGCCGTTCAAACCCGGCATTGCGCAGTTGGGCTTTTTAGTTCCATTCCGGCTATCTTTGTTCACGGAGCCTTAATGACGAAAACCGGTCAATTACGTTTGTGTGGCCTGTTCCGCTGTCTAAATGTCCTGTCGCACCACAGATCTGACTATGCCTACATGCCGTCTCTGCGATCATTCACGATATTTTGACTGAGGTCGATCGCGGCCGATATCTCCCGAGTGCAACCCAGGAAGTTGTTCGCAGCCTCAGCTAAACTGACCCATGCACTCTTAAAGGACTCTTGCCTGCCTACGGGACTCATATGACTGAACAGAATCAAAGGCACTCTCTGACAAAAATGGGCATGCAGATAAACGCTCAATAAAGATTGTCTGCTCAATATACCCGTACGTACCACGTACGACAAAGTCATACAGATTAAAATATTTTTCCGAATTTTGTAGATCGTTGCTGATCGCAGCAGGTTTAATGTTGTGCACGCACCAAAACACCTGTGACTATACTCTGATAGCCTCGCAGGTGGCGAGCTTTTCCAGATTTTCAGCAACATTCGATTTATGGTACTATAAGATTTACGACATTACCCCAAATTTTTCACTTTATGTTCGTTGACGATGGCTTTATATTACTATTTCACCAATATGGTACACCAATAAAGATACAGTGTGCATATCTTTACGTCACATGTGGGAAAGCTCAACAGTAAATTGCCAAAGGTCAACCCACAGTACTCTACTTTCCTCCATCTCACACGCATAAACCGGCGGTAAACCTCATTCAATTAAAAGAAATTCTTTCATACAAATTCTGTCTTATAACTCCATAAAGTTACTCTAACATTTTTTTTTGGGGGGGGGGGTATTAGGTGCATCGATTTATTTATTTGGAGTGGTGTTTTACTCTGTGCTCAAGAATTTTTTCACTTAAATGACAGTAAACGGATTTATGTGGGTGGAGGAAACCGGATTGCCCGGAGGAAACCGCCAACCGTCGACACGCAAGCCTACCTGACAAACCTGCAGACGTAAGACCGCAACCGAAGCAGCGGCAGCTGGTTTCGAACAATTTCTCTGGTCAAGGGCCTGATGGTCGCAGCAAATGACCGGTTGATCTGTCTGAGTCGTGCCCGGCCAGTCCCCCCTGGGCACTGACTAATAGATCTCGGATGGGCTTGCCTACTGATCTGTTTCATTATCCATATAGTTCCAAATCCATAAAGTCAGGTCAGGCCGAGCTATCCATGATTAGACGTGTCTGCCGCGATATTTTTTCCGCTAATTGGCTGTAAATGACATTTAATCATACCGCCTTAATACAAAAGACTTTCCACATCTTTCCGGACGCTCTAGACGAAAAGTTAAGCCCAATTTATTCCTGATTTCTGGAAAATTTCCATTTTTGTCACCCTCCCCTCCTCTGAGCAACAAGATTATCCATCTGTGTTAAAACCTGATAACGGTCAACCGATGATCCAATTTCGGCTGCTTCTTCCAGTTTCCATATGCCCATATATGGAATACGTGGTGTCATTCACGTGACACGTGAGGGTAATGAGTGTCTATGATCGAGTCCCTTGTGATTCGTTTATAATGGAACAAAATGTTAAGTGCACCTAAAGTGGTCTAAATCGCTTGAAAACGTCCCCGGTCGTTGCTAATATTGGGGAAGGGCGAGGCATGGATTTTCAGTTGCCGCGTCACTCTCCATAGACGTCGCTTCTCGTTGGACCAACCATAACTCAATTTGAGTTGGAATCTGGTTTGGGAGCGATTGTCGGGTGGTCTCGCAAAATCCCGTGTAATCACATACGACCGATTATATCTGCTTCATAATAAACTCGTGTCCCGTGTCCAACTTAATTTTATTGCAATTATTGTGACGAATGGTGAAAATTATAGTGGAAGATAAGCCTTCCCAAAGGCAACGTCTGAGTATGTTTCCCCGAAGCCCGACAGCGAAGATAATCGCTGAGGATTCGGCCACAAACTGTAGTCATTATATCAGACATGTAATTTACACCAGGGAGCTCTGCGACTGACACAGTCTTCATTTTCACAGAAAGAGACGAAATAAAATCGTGGTACAAAAACGATTAAGTTTCCAAGTGTGTTATAAATAACAAGGTTTCTGTGTCCGGTGAAATTATGTGTGTATGATAAACTAGACCGCTTGTAAAATGACGGTCAAATTCTGCTTTTTTTTTTCTCCTGATAGATATGAGAAAAAATGCATAACAGAAATAAATGTACGAGTCAGTAAATCATATGAACGTGTGGTAAAGATCATTTTTTTTTAAATGAAGCAGCGCTAATTATACAATGAAATCAAAACATTTTCACTGTGAATTACGTGAAGGATTACACAGGAATAAATGAATGAAAGAATGGAATGAAAAATTGTTTTATGTGGGACAGAAAAAACACGAAGGAATAAAAGATCCGCCAACTCGGTTTTCAATGGTTTTGAGAGGAATACATTCATGATTACCCTAATTAATTAACACGTGTATGAACGAATAAGTCAATGACTCAAAAGTACATAAGTATAAAAAAAAAGACAATCACTATAGTAAACGATTCAAAAAAAGCCAGAGAGAAACGAAAGAAAGAATGAACGTGCATGTGGTTGAATGAATGAAAGATCAGTAGTGCTATGAGGCGGTTCATGATGCAAATATAAGCCGAACGTTTTGTGAGAATTATGCAAAAGATTAAATTATACATGTATTTGATTTAATTATTTATTGGATTATATTTTTACATTTTAATCGTACATGTTACAACCTAGATTTAATTAATTAAATTCGGAAAAACAAGTATTCACTGTGTAGAATTGTGCATTTTACAAATATCAGAAATGCAACAATGAACAATGCTAATTGCAAATCTGCATTGGGTATCATCACCTCTATATACCTGTGCATGTATCATACATGGAATATACTCCCATCTACAGACAGGTTCATCAATAATACACAACTTATTAGTTAGCCGAGGCGGACCCCAAATATCAGGCTTATTGGTAACACATGGTTTCCTAGACGTGCCATACTCTACATTTAAAAAGGCAGATATTACCTAAACACAATAATCTTTCGCATAATAATTTCTGATGCAACAGAATTAAGTGAATGACCACAAGATTAGCCACAAGATTATTTCTCTTTGGTGAGGAATATATGAATGATTACGTAACTACAGGAATGAAGCAAGGAACAAAGTAGTCTGTTACGCAAACAGTGTCAAAATGCATATTTCACCCAAGGCGTGAATTGTGCAAATAAAACACTGCTTTTTGTGGCAGAGATAAATGATCATACTGAAATAAGTAAATAAATAACTAAGTGTATAAATGGATGAAGCATTTAACATTCAATAGTCCGAAAAATGAGGCAGCTGAACATTCAAATAGATCCAATAAGATTAGTAACGTGTGAATGATAATATTGGTGAATGCGTAAAATTGGTGATTGGTTAAATGGGCAACTGTTAATATATGATACAAATAAAGCCAGCGAAAATATGCCAAAAAAACCCCCCATGATTTTGCATGCAAAGAGGAGTTGTTCAACAAAACTATTACTTGACAGTATATAATTTAACAAGGTTTGATTGATTGATTGATTGACTACCCATACTCAAGAATTCCTCATACGCGATGCACGCTGGGCAGTTTATGGACGAGAAAAGCCCGGACTGCCCGGGGGAAATAACACCCACCAAGTTATACAAGTCATATGGCAAAGTTATACAGCATGGCAAACATGTTATATAAATGTGAGCCTCGTTTTGACACCCTGGTGGATTGATGTGTGTGTTTCAACACAGCCTCTAATGCGAGGTAGCAAAAGCCTTTTACAAGTCTTTGGTATGGCCCAACAGGAGATTGATCTTGGATCTCCCGACCTCGGGGCGAACGCTCTAATCACTAGGCCATTTATGCTGTCCTGACAAATGCCACCACACTGTAGATATATACATGTTCGAGCAGATCGGTGCTTTACGCTGGTGTCGTTTCATGGTCTCTTCCAGAGGACTTCTTGACCAATGTATGTACTGTTGCTTTTAATCTTTTCGCAATTATTCAAAATAAAATAATTTAAAAATACAATGCATTTTGATACATACTTCACATTCATTACTTAATGGACATTAAAAATAGTTTACGAAGTTTTCAGCACCATATATAGGCGTAATAGTATTTAAAAGGTAACAAGGTTTAAAAAAAAGTTCGTCCGTGAAATCTACAATGTCAGACAGAATGACATCAAACCTCTGGGATTACCCGGGTTCCATTGTGAATGGTTAAAATTACGGTGACAATAGTGAAAGCCATGCACTTTTAAATTTTGATGTCTCCCTTATGACGCTGAAATTTGTATGAAATGGGTATACTAAACATTAAATAATGTAAGCGAAATATCAAAGTCTCGCCTTTATAAAAAATCTGAATAACTACGGATTTAAGAGAATTGTCAGTTTTTTGTCCTTGCCCATCTATCCTATATACCATTGGACCGATTTTTAACAGTGTAGCGCCTAGTCTACCTAGCTCATCATAAGATTCGGTTAAAGAGGTAATTATCAGTAGAAGTCATGAAGTCAGCACCGTATGACAATCCTCGAAAAAAAGATTCCATCTGATACGCCAAAGAAAACGCCATAGCACGCGTGGAATGTGACTCTGGATCAAAGCCAACGTTTCGTATTTCAAGGGTAATTTTCACACATTAGAAGCCTAACCCCTGTGTTGACACCACACACATCAATCCACCAGGGTGTCAAAACGAGGCTCACGTGCACCTTAGGGATTCGATTCAATAGCCTCTTGGGCCAGGAAGACAAAAGCATATCGGCGGCTACACTAACTTAACTCTTCGTCACAGTATGAAATGAACCCCTGATCAGTGAGTTACTGTCGAATGCCGTGACCGAAAAACGCCAGCTTAATTCGTGTTGTAACAGAGAGGTTAAACAAACAAACCACGGAGACGCGGGGTTACGGAGTTCAAAACTTAAGAACGATCGGGAGATAGTTTGAGAGTCTCAGACGATACGGTTCGCTGCCGAGTAAAGGCCATTAGAGACATTTCTCGTTGATAATGTGCTAAGCTGAAAACATGGGTTAAGATATTGTTGACGTAGTACATGATTATTTGTACCGAAAAAAAGCAATACTCTGTTTCATTCGACTTTCTGCGTTTAGTTTATTTACTTGTTATTTATTTACACATTTGATTTTTGATCAGCGTAATGCTCAAGAGTTTTCCGCACAACACGGTTTTGTGGGTTAAAGAAACCGGAGTGCGCCATGTATAAAACTGCTAACATTTGGCAAGTTACTGACGGACTTTCCCACATGAGAGGTACAGCTTTGCACACCATACTGATGGACACCAATGCGGCCGCTATGAGCTCAAATCTAGCTCTTCCTGACTTCCTCTCCGGCCGCACCAGGGGAATGTCTGCCAACAACCTGCAGATGGTCGTGGGTTTCCCCGCGGGCTCTGCCCGGTTTCCTCCCACCACAATGCTGGCCGCCGTCATATAAGTGAAATATTCTTGACTTCGGCGTTAAACATCAATCAAATAAATAAATAACCATACTGATGGAGGATAAGTGTCCTTCAACCAACGGATTACACGAACAGTCACACGAGCGTCGTGGACTGGTTATTCGTCACCAAGGCGGACACCCCACAAAAGCCCTGTCCAATGCCCGGATTGAACACACACCTAACGTGTCATAGCGACTGAAATCGCATGAAGTCTCTTTACGCGTCGCAATTTAGTGGTGGTGAACTTCTATTTACGACTACAAATCGCGCCAGGTGGGCGGAGCTGAATCTGTTCTAGGTATGTATTGGTTTCTGTACACAAAATGCAAACCAATAAAGCAAACATATTCTTGAAGTAAAAAGATCAAAGCATCATAGTGGAAAACAGTCCAAAAAGTATATTAAAACCTTAGCGTTTTTTGCTGTTGTTATCATGTTTTGTTTTTTGTTTTGTTTTTTTTTTGGCTTTTTTATTTCTACTTTTATTGAAATAACTACTATGAAATGCTAGAATTTTGTGACAGGCATATATGAACAGGTGCTCTTTCGTGTAATCTTACATGAGGCTGGGTTGCCTTCATCTCCCACGAAGTGTGTCACACGTGTACAAAGTAACTTGGCACTAGTGGCCTCTGTGGGCGGGTGGTTAGCGTATTACAGCAGTACAGTGATATAGGAATCCAGCCCAACCAAGAGAAGAACGTTTTAGACAGCTGAGGCGGCAAGTGCATGTCCGAAAATCTTCTGGGTATTTATTTTACTCAGTGGTATTTTACATGATGTTTTGCTTCTACCAGTGGGAAAACATGCGTAATTTTATAAAGCATGTATACGAAAGAAGTTACATACAGCACGGTATCGTACACGTAGAAACATTATCACATGTTTCACATGATTAAAATTTTCATCACCTGTTTAACGTTGTAGTCAAGAATATTTCAGTGGGGGAAGGGAGAAGGACCACCGCGTGTCGCTTCGTACCTAACGACCATTTTGACGCAAGGCTGCGGTCTAACCGGTTGAAACTGATTTCGCGCACGATCCCGTTTGTGCGGGCTAGACGTCTAAGCGACTTCCCATCGCCAGGTTTAAATTTATAGAACTCACATTGTAATAGTATCTCTTTTGCAGCGCTGTGAACTGCATTCTTAGTTGGTGGTCTATTCTTTTTGCTTTCTTTTCGTTTCGTGATATCTCTTTAGACATCCTGTCGGACAGAAGAAGAAAAACAAAATGGGCCTGATCGAAAACTGGACGAATTTACGCTGTGATGAACATGATAAAAGTATGACTGTATCTTGCAGGACATTTAAAGCTAATCTACCGCGAGAAGGCAACAATGACTAGGACAAATGGCGCTCATACAATTCAAGGCCATTACAAGGTCACTTGGTAGTTACCCTTGTAGATTAGCGAACACGGATAATGGTGGGTTGAGAAACATTATACTGACGATAGGGGGCGCTTCATCGGGCTTAGATAGATCACACCTGACTGTTTCAACGGACTCAACCAATCATGATGGCGTATTTCCGCCCAGGTCGACAGCAGGTCATAAAGTGCCCACAAACTCACAAGAGATCAGCCGATGAAACTCCTGCATCGAACAAAGGGCATGTAAGGGATAGGGCCTGCGTTAGTCCGCGAAAATAGCCTTGCTAGTTAGTTCCGGCAGATCACAATCATCGAATCATTATTAAACCGCCATTTGGAGTTGGATTGACCATAGTTCCCTGAGCTTCGCCTAAATAAACATGACCAATTTACCGGATCCAGTTCCGAATTGTTTAAGCTTGACATATCAAAGCCGGGATGAGAAGAAGCAGGCTTTTGTGTTTGTCTGGCCACCCCCAAAATCGTAATGCGTAAATAAGAGGTGTTTATATATGCGCAGCAGGGCCTCCAAGTGTTACGAGCGCGTGACACGTGATCAAATTCTCGACCAATCCTCACTTTCGAAGTGATTTACTGCGGCATGAAACAACGGCCATTTTATTACCGGAAGTCGAGGGCTAAACAATGACAACTGAGAAAAAGGTTAGACAAGCCTTGCCAAGCACGTGCAAGGGTATCGTTGTTGATTACGTGAGTCTTTTACAAACTCATTATATGTGTACAGAGGCTAACATATTAGCTATCATCACGAAACCAAATGGCTAAACGGAAAATACGTTCTTTCTTTAAATACAATGTTTAGGCTCCTATTAGCACTGAGTTTTGCCACGCGTTGCGATCCCAAAAACGGTACCAATGATCTGTCATAAATGACTCTTAAAATCTAGATTCCAAACAACTCTGTAAAACTCAATACCATTCATTTATTCAGACCTACATAATCTAACAAAAATCGAAACGTGTAAAGTGTCGTTTGGTTTTAATATGAAGATATGAATTTTATGCAGTACACCTTCTCCTGTATTCACTCAAATTAAGCTCGTATCACGTCCACCCATTCTGATTTGACATTTGGGAAACTGCATGTCTGTCGAAACAGACATTCGTGTACTAGCCGTCAATCAAAATGGGCGTGCGGGGTCAATAATCGCAAGACCAGTTTCCAAAAACGACAAATAACGCCAACCACCAAAGAATTTAGAAAGTATATAAAATATAAAATTTAGGCCGGATTCATATAAACAGGAACAGTCGACAGTTTTCAATAATGACCAAAAGACACAATGAATGTTCTACAGGCGGATGAAAAAAATCAGTTTCCAAATCGTGCACCATTTTGGTATATATGATGTCAGTAATCAAATATGTATGTCAGTTGCACTTTGATTGCAACCGTCGATACATCCAACGTGGCGATTATACTCATCTAAAGTTCTGGGTTAAAGTTTTATGGCATAACTAAAGTTATGAACTAATTCCATGATAACTTAGAACAATATTATCTTTATTGTTTTCTTTTTATCTATTTAATTATTATCATTTTTTCTTATACATTGTTGTGCATTCAGGACAGGCGTGGGGGAGGCTTTTATCTCGAATATAACCGGTTACGTTCTGTTGGCATGTTTAGTCAGCTCTATAACCAAGGAACCTTGATAGCACAACTTTCACAGTATAAACCCCGCTTTTCTTTCACACCGCGTGAAATGGCGTGATTCTCGTAGTTCCTACGAGTTCGATTTTAACTCTGCCATGGTACATCGTAAAGGGAGTGTATATGGTAAATACCGATGAGCAAGAGAAAAGCTCTAATATATGTTTATGTTTGTGTCGTCCATGTTTGAACCGGTCGACCTCTGCATTGTACATTCACAATACACATCATTGCGCTTCAGTTCAAATTTAACTTCGACTTAATTCACATACGAGTAGCTTTTTCTGTGATACATGTAGTTTTCAAAGAAACCTAGGGTCTATATACGAGACGTCCACCATGCCGGTGTGACGCCATGGAGCGTTACTAAATTGTTAACTTGGATGAACTTTTAAGGACAAGGACTCTTTGACAGACTGAGGTTGTTCAGTGCAAATAGATACAAGCTCGAACTTCTTTTGATATTTTTTTTTATAAATCCTGGTTGACACAAAATGATCCTCCGGCCTATATGGCCCACCTTGCCGAATTCTATTGAAGTCATATCATGTCGTAGTTTCTTCAGCACACGCCTTGTAACCGCAACAGTGTGACGGACAAATGGTTTGAGCGTTTACATCCGCCTTGTAGAGGCTACCATAATAACTCTTTGACATGGCATTAAACTGTATCGTGACCAAATACAGGTAAGTGTGAGTTGAGCTCATTCTATAGTCCCGCCGCCACAAAGTATGCGCACATAAAGTTTCACCTCAGAACGTCCCCTATCAGCACATATATTGAAGCTATGAATGCACATACTGTATTTCATCTAATTTAGCATTTTTCAAGTGATGCATTTTACACGTTTCTGATTTATTCATCCAACTAAAGGTTTTTTTTTTATTAACGCATCACCTGAAAAACTTCAGGTGATGCAAAGCATCATTTTAAGGCCTGTATATGTGCCTCTAAAAGTGCAATTTGACATGCTGAACTTCAGATGAAATGCAGTAGAAACAATTGTAAATTTATATCCGCATAAATGCATAGACGATGCTTTTAAATTTTATTCACATACAAAATAGTGTTTAATATGTACATACATTTAGTTACGCAATATATGACTTTAATACACATTTACGTACACGACAGAACTTAACATTTACACATGTACAACATAGTGTTACGTGTGAATACACATACAGTTGAGTGTTAGCGCTTACACGTCTGCGATGGAGTATTCCATGAACACACCTGAGCAGTAGAGAGTTTTTACAATTACGTTCATACACAATATAGAGCTATACAGTTCAATACACACGCTGGAATTTTGCATTTGTGACGTGCTTACACACAAACGATTTGTACTTCTGTATAAATATATATACATCCGCACACAAATATACAGGGAAATTACACATTTATATATACGTATACTGTACAAAACTTGTACAAAACAGTGTTACATAGTACAGTGTTACATTTACATATACATTGTACTACAAACATACAGACCGGCAAGGCTCGTATAACGATAGACATAATCGACGGAAGTAGGATTTGAACTTGTGCTATTTACTTCCACTCTGCCGCTATATGGGTAAATAAGTGTCTAGCTGAGGAAGGGGGTAAACACACCAAAAAGTTAAGAGGAAAAGTGGCTCATTTGTTATCAAAATTGCCCTGTAATTGCTGAAAATGATCAATGATAACAATATATACCCACTGGACGCTTCGAGAGACAACAAAAATACCCTAAGAAAAAAAGAGGTTTAAACAAAAGAGAAATATAGGTGGATAATATCAGGTTGAAAGGCAGAGAGGCATGTCGGCCATTTTTCCCCTCGTGTTCCAGACGTAATAACTCAGCCGGAAATGATACTCATTGGACGAGAGGCTCTGTTCAACAACCACTCAATGGACCGATATATTTCTCCCTCGCCCAGCGCCAGACTAGCCTGTTTTAGATAATGACTTAGATGGAGTGGCAGGGCAGCCTATAATCTGTCAACCTTTTTACATAATATTGGCCTGGCTGCTTTTCGTTTCCATGAAAAAAAAAATCACGAAAAAAAAATTAGTCTTGCTTTGATTGATAGATTGCAGTCTTCTCTTCAACCACGATGCCACGTCTGAAACGTGAATCTTCGAGACTTCGGTATTTTTTTTATGTGACAGTCGTAAACGACTGTTATTTGGACAAGGGCCCACGGGGATCAATTTAAAACTACTCACTGTATTTGTAAAGTTACTAAACGGAAAAGGTAAAACTTTTTACTGGAAAATTAGGCTAAATAACCCCTCATGTCGATACGATGGCCTTTTTTCTTCGTGACTGATGTTGATTTTTTGGCGTAGTCGACAAGTCTCAAGGGTAAGATGGCTGACAGCGACTGCGCAAAAGCCCATCATTTACATGTTTTCCGGATATACCATTGACAGCTTTACTTTTTACTTTGTGTAAACTTTCGAAACTATGAGTAAGGAGAAGGCATACATAAATTGCCAAAGTCTTCTAAAATGTGCAAAAGTATGTTTATCCTGATCCTGCAGACATGCACCACCAGTGATCTCCCCTTCCTGATTTTCTGGGTTATATGCATGGTGGAAGGCTTCCAACTGAAAGAGCTTATTAAAAATGAGGAGCACACAGCGTTTTGAGTAATTCAAGACCCGTGGCGTCTGTAATATGGCATTTAGCATCACTGCAAGTTTTGTTTACCTAATTCTTGTTAAGTCATGATGCTATAGGGGGCTGTATTTTGTTACTTCTTAGATTTAAAATGAACAGTTTGAATAAAACCCTGACTGAAGTAAATCGACAAAGGCCGGATTTCACCGGTAGCGTGTGAACGTTTGCCAAGTAAATCACACTGTCGTCGATGCTCTGGTTTTGCTATCTGTGCTGTAGTTTTATTTCTTTGACGTAAAGGCGAACGTGAGATGCATCCAGGGTTAATGGCATGAAACCAACCAAGTATTGAAATCTTTATGAAAGTACGTTAATGACCAGTGTACTCTCGCGAGATGTGACGCACGTGCGTTTGAACAAATGCACTCAATGCATGATGTACAAGAAGAGGAACATGTCCATCAACACCAGCGAAAATGGCGTCCTGTATAGGGCCAAAACATTAAATTGTTCAGCGTAGGAACCCAAGCTGTTGTAACTTAACAGAATATTATACCTAAAGGAATATATACCATAACAGAATATATACCATGACAGACCATAACAGAATGTATACCGCTTACAGAATGTATACCGTACCAGAATATACACCGTAACAGTATATACTTTCTGTTTACAGCAGGGACGAGGCAGTGGTGGCAAGAACCGGGCCAGTGGTCGCTACCTTCTCACTGAATCGTGGCACCCTCGGCATGTTGGCTCAACACCTGTCTCGGGCACGGAATTCCCGAGGGTGTCCTCGTTCTGGTGCTGTCTCCGGGTCCTTGGTGCGAAGAAGTGGTCTGCCGTGCTCGTAGTCTCGATGAAATATAAAAGACTTCGCAGTATAGAATGTGAAACCGGTACAGCGACGCCATTGTGATAGTTGGCAAATGGACACGCGTTACCGGTGAAGTCCCGTCCCTTGGAAATTTATCTCAGTTAGGGTTTCATTCTAGCGCTTCATGTAAATGGTTAAATAGTAACAACTTTCACTCCCCTTAACATCACGGCTTAAGCAGAATTAGGTTAAAAAAAAAAGATTGCAGTAATGATCCCGCATGAAGCCGCTGAAAAATTATCCCAAAGTAAATGTTGCAGAAATATCACAAAGGTTCGTAAGTGATAAAAACATTGCGGGTAAAATGGAGCACAAAAAGTTTGAAACAACTTAATGGCGCTCTATGTACACAGCTCACAATCACCTAGAGAACTAAGCCGAATGATCATTGACATCTGGGGGGAGTTGTTCAACAAAATAAGCCTTCTGGGCAAGTGATCAAAGTAGAAGTAATATCTGCTTTATTTCACAATTCATTTGTTAGCCTATTGTGTGAAATTTTATGATTTCAATGTACAAGTTACTTATTCCAGTTACTGATTCAAATAGTTGACTCGTGGTGCCCCATGAAACGTTGTCACTCCAAGTTTAATACCTTATGTGTTAGTAGGCGAGTTAGTAATTTTACCACATGTATAATATTGGCAAAATATGGACAGAGCGTTCTTCATCTATGTGGTGATCTGTGTTATAACTCTATCTAACCCCGCTTAACCCGATAGATGGTGTAGAAGCATTGATTACAATTATTACACCACCCTGATGCTTTTTATGAACATCTGCAATCAAAGCCCGACGGTAACACCTATAGTTGTATTTGACCTTGAAATTATTCACGGACCACGAGTTGCATTTTGAAACCGATTTTCCCGCCTAGAAAATTGACTATCTTTCTGCCTGGCATCACTGAAAACGGATTCATGTACTATTATATCTTTATTGTTTTACACATTCCTTTGGGAACTGATGTTACAGATTGTCTTGGAAATTGGCCTTGCGATTGTCGACTTGGAACATCCCTTCGTGGTCTACACAAGTGGTATACGGATGTTATTGATTAGACGATTTGATTAACTAGTGTAGCAAATATGGACGAAGTATTCAGGACCTCTGACGATTTGTTTCCTATATTTGTCATATAGTTGTATGTAATTCCTCATATCCATGGGCTATATGGGATGCAGAAGAACTCACGTTTATTACATCAACCTGGTGATTTTACGAACAGTTGCAATCAACACGCGAATAGAGAGATAGCTATGTTTGCATTCGAAGTGAAAATTATTCACGGACTACGAGTTTTGATATTAGAACTGGCTGTCTTGTTTGGAATGTCTCCCATTGCACCAGTGAAAACAGTTGACTATTCTTCTCTTACATGTAACTACCTTCATTTACTATTTATTTATTATATCTTACATATTCCTATGGGACTTGATGTCTTATGTTGTACTGGAAATCGATCTTGCGACCATCGACTTAGTATACCCTTTCGTGTGGTATATACATCTCGAGTCTGACTTAGATTTTACTTAGACCACGGTAGGGGGGCGTATAAGTCAGTATTTTAAGGACATATTTTCAGTAAGGATACACGCCTGTGTTTCACGGTTACGTGTGATCATGTGTCAAGTGTAAGCCGACTCGGCATTGGAGCCATATCGCGAGATTAACGCTGTTTTTGCGAGACATGAGTGGGTACTCTCGCAGACTACCGGAAATCACGTCATTTTAGTGTTATTTTGTGTTAGTTTGCGAGAACACCCACTCATGTCTCGCCCAAACAGCGTTAATCTCGCGAGACGGGCCCAGTGCCGATTTGGCTTATTACAGTGTCGTGGGTGCTTCTGTTTTTCTCTTGTCTTTTGTATTATTACCAATAACAGTTGTGCTAGCGAAGTGTACGTTAGTCGGCAATGCGAATGCACTGTTATGTATTTATAGCGTGTGTCGGAGACATCAGAAAGACAAACAGGCGTCAGGAATGGTTTCGACACACCGCCAATGACCCGTTTTATGCCTTCCCCAACACAGCCGAGTCAGTTTTTCCCTTGTCTCAGAGGGATGACGTTCATTAGGGAAGACCGTTTATACCCGAACACATGTCTAATGCCAGAAATACTGTCTTCATTTCTCGACGTAAAATAAATGTTCATACCTCGCATACCTAGCTCGGCTGTTAACGACTTCGTTTGCCTTTAATTTGCATAAAAACTCCTCGGCTGTGTTGTAATTGGCTGCGTATATGCCCTTAGGAGGGGGAAAACTCCATCAATTTGAATTGTGCCGATTAGGTGATCACTGTCAAAGGCTTGACAGACGTCTCGCCGACTCGACAAGGAATCTCCAAATCGTCTCACTAATGCATACCGTGTTTCACTTAGGCAGAACAACGGTTGAGGGAAGTAGCGAAGAAATGCACCGACCCTTAGGACAGATGATGGGCGTCTAGCTAACGAACCGTGGAACAGTCGGAAGGGAGGGGAGGGAGAAGGGGAAGAGGGGAGGGGAAGTGGGGAGGGGAGGCGGGGGATGAGGACGGAGGGGCGTTAAGAGCGACAGGAGAAACGGGAAGAGGAATAAAACAAGGCGTCTGAAGCGATATTAAACCCCAGTGGAATGGAAAGTCATGTAGGCCTAGAATGATTCTGTCCTGTTACCGAGAAGAAACATTCATGTGTTGTGATGAAGACAAAAATGGTTGCATATTTCCGTTATTTGTATATGTTCAGAAGTAATTAAGCAAAATACTGGTGTGCATTTTATGCTGCTTTTGTCTTAAGCGGAATGCGCACACTGTAAGAAAGTTTGTTTTTTTTTTTTTGTTCACGAAATGGAAGAATTCTTACTTGAAATAAGAAGGTACTTAAAATGTAATTATACATCAGTAGGCCTACAGGAACACAGTGGGAACACTCGATGAACTACAACAAAGGTTCACAGAAACACTATACACAATACACGAACCATTGCAAAATAACGGAATATTTACGGAAGTAACGGAAATATTTGCAGGAAAGCTTAATAAAATAAAAGTCACATGTACTTGCATGACACGCAACGGTTAAGTAGAGAGTGTAGCCAAAGCACATAGATCAACGCTCTTTACGGTACACATGTAGGATATAAAGAGTAATTTTTTTTGTTACAAAAGTGCGGTAGTTTTTCTTTGTCGTGTTGTTATGAGGTAAAATGGACCTAAACCAGGGTGCGCCTTACGAAATTCAATTTTTGGATACAGAATATTAGCATGAATGCCCAAAGCACTGAATGATAACGTCTTAAAACCACATCGGTCGACTGTGTTACAGGTGTATCCTGCATGGCGACGTCTCTTTAGTAGTCTATAATGGCTTAGCGATAATCGAGTATTTCCGAACATTTCCGAACTGCTATAATCTGATTTGGCCAGAGTGGAATGCAAAACATGCTAATTTCATCAAATGTAGTCCCTTGTTTGACATTAAATCACGTGAAAATTTCGTCGCCCAGAATCAGCACAGATTTTTCTCCTCCTTCGGACAAAATCATCTTGGAGGATGGATTTTTCACAGCCCGGTTTAATTACCTGAAATGACTCAACACTTCCAACTTCATTTTTCGCATTTATTTTCAATGCTGTTTGACGCCAAACTTACAAAAATGTCATCTATAGGAAGGCTATAGATTTCTATAGTTTTTTATGAGTGGAAAACAGGGGGTTCTCGGGATAAACAAGCGACCTTTGGCAAATTACTGACGCCTTTTCTCTCGTGTGACGTACAAATATTGACGTCTTTTGGTGGAAGACAAGTTATCTTCAGCACACGTCAGACGGCACAATGGCCACATGGGCGTCATTGACCGTGTTTTGTCGCCTTAGACTCGCGGAGAGTGAAAAAAAGAGATTCTTGAAACTCTCTGTCCAGGCTTGGGTTTGAACCCATGCCTCGTATTTTATGGCTAGTGAAAGGTACTAATCGTCATAATAATCGGACTGCGACCAGTACCCAATTCTTAGGGGTGTTAGAAAGCAATAGCAGGATAAATTATCCGGAATTTTCATTTCTCTCTTCACATGTTATACAAATTATTATGCCTTTCCCATTTATTTACTTTTATTTGCGGTGTATAACACCAACCAAATAAATAAATACTCTTATTTGATTCTTGGTAGTAATTATCGGTAAGACAGAAGTCATATTTATAATCATTCCTACAAAGCGACTTCCAGTATAAAAGGTCACATAAAACATGGTCCCGCGACACCGTGTGACGTCAGCCCGTTCTTTTCCCCGCGCAGACTGCGGTTAGCACGCGACCTAGTTCCAAAACAAAGCGTTCAATGTCGCTTTTAATTACCGTCTCGAAACAGTTTTCAGTGGCTGCGGGCGTTTTCTTAAGAAGACAAAGTTCAGTTTGACAAGAAATCAAACAGAGCCTAAATGGCGCGGAAAGCGTTATGAATATTTTAGAATGATTAATGCCTGCCCTATGGCGGTACATTATCCAGTTATACGTTGTGAGGACCGGGGTGGTTTTACCCGTGAACAGATGTGTACAAATCAATGAAAGAGACGTTTTAATTTTCTTCAAAATTGCAGGCCGCTTCGCTCATTAGGGGAGACTAGTGCTTCTTGCCAGTCAAGAGAGCGCGGGGGTGGAAGCCAGGAGAATTGGGGTAGGGGATTAAACGTTTAATCGGACCTTTTAACTTTTGTCCTCCTTGTCCGCACTAATCCTATCCCTACTAGAACACCTCAGCAAACAGTCAGTGAAAACGACACTGGATATTAAACGTTGTTCCCTCGACACCTTGAAGTCATTTTCCTTCCACTCGACGCCGGATTTCTACTGTCCTACGACCTCTCGAGATGAAATTAGCTCCTTATCCAAACTCTGGGGTTAATTAATTTGAAATATCGCCGCGGAAACGAAGTGGGCATTCGACAACAATGAAACACTTCGGACGAGTTCCCTCCGACGCCTTTCAAAGCATCAGAACATGACACTGAAAAAGACAGTATCCCCAACGGAATCGTGCTCAGTGTCGACAGTTTGTTAGTTTGCAAAGCAAGCTCATAAACCATAGACAAGGTATAATTTATCAAATTCACCTCATTCAAGGTGACAATCAAGCTATGCTGATTTAATAAAAAATTTCAGCAGTATAGAAAATTCTAATATACACCCATGCGTGGCTATATATTAAGATGTTAAACTGGTCTTGTGCTGACAATAAAACCTTTCGGAAATTCTACACCTCGAACGTCTAATTAACTACCATTATCATCGTGGCTTTTGTTCTACTCCATTCTGCTAAAAACATAATGCTAGGGGGTGTGTAAGTTGCTATACTATCTCAACATTTTACAAGAAGAGAATAAAACGCTAACAGAGGTAAACTGACAAGAAGCCGAATTTTACCAATTCCGTGTGACTATTTTCCAACTATCATATATATTGTCGTAGCTGTTCTGGTTTTCTTCTCTATGTTGCTGAATTTTGCGTTGCAGTGACTCAAGGAAAATGAGATTGGCCCAGTATATAAGAAACTAAAATCAGCTCTTCACGAATACATCCATGAGCTTTATCAGGAAAATAAATGACAACATACTTGATACACATAAAGGCTGTAAAACTGTGCCTTAAGAGGATACTCAAAGAATCTACGGAGCCGAATTAAAATTTACAACGGGCTATAATAGATGGCGAATGATTTTATCTTGTCACATAAGGTTTTCTGAAGGTTCAGCTGCATTCACGTGTCTTTAAAGCTGCTTGAGTGATTAGCTTTTGCAAACCGTAAACTGCGGTATAATACAACGGCAACCATGGTGCTCAAAGAACTGGAGGAGACCAAACTGACTGGCGGTAACCAGGTGAATGTATGTGGCACGCATATCAATGGAAATGCATGTAAAACAAAACACTATATCATACACAGTAAAACCAAAGCAGTGACTTACGTAGTTGGTAAATGGTTACGGGTTACCAGTGGAATTCGGTCAATTTATCTCAGCTAAGACTTTATCTTCACTGTTCATGTATACGACTAGGAGAAGTAATGAATTACACATCTCCCTATAACCATAGCTTAATCAGAATTAGGCAATTACTAAATGTCACTGGTCTAGATTTACTCAAGATGCTGTGTTATAATTACATTTAATTCATGTAAGCCAGCATACACGGCCCTGTGGATGGGCTGATGGTTATATCCAACGATACACCATGTAGACTGAGGAAAGTAATGAAACCCCAAGATTTCCCCGCGCGAATATGAGATTCAACAAAAATCGTAGAATCAAGGAGCAAACAGGACACACTAACTGAACGGGTTTGCTTTTACAAATGAGTAAATCTGTCGAAAGACATTGCACGCCACATGCCTCTTTCGTTTATGAGAGAATCTATGTATGTATGTATGTTTGGGGTTTTACGTCGTATATATCGATTTTTCAAATGTGCCGACGGTGAGTCCTTAGAACGTACACATACTGTGTCTTGTTGTGGTAGGGCGAGTTCATGGCATGCTGCAAAAGTGCTGCACCCAATGGAACATCATGCCCAAGACACCAGAGATGACACCCCAGCCATTCACATTATAATGACACTGTGTCAACCAGTCGTATTTCCTTGCTCTAATCTTTCAGTACTGAACGCCCAGCGAGGCAGCAACAAGTAACATTTTTACAGTCTTTGGTATGATACGACCCACCATTGATCCCGGGTCTCCCGACCTCGAGGCGGATCTTAACACCAGGCCACCACGGCGGTCGTTAATGAAAGAAAGCGTGCGTTGGAATGAATGATCACGGGTTTACGCCACCTTGGCAGTATTTCAGCCATCTGGTTGGAATGAATGATCAAGGGTTTACGCCACCTTGGCAGTATTTCAGCCATCTGGCCGCAAGAACATGATGTATCCTGAAAACTCCCGTATAAGATTGAATTAAGTCGATGTGACACAGACGAGAAACACAACGAATATGCACTGACCCACTTTTGCAAAAATAGCAAGAGACTATGAATTTATAGAGGCAAAAATCAACCTTACAACCCAAAGCGGTTGATATCCCTCAACTATTTAGGAAGTCATGTTATACACCCAAATCGATCAAACAAGGGACAAAACCTCTCAACATCAACAACAACAACAACAAAGAGCTGAAAAGAGTCCACAAAAACACCAGGCTTATTACAACGTTATCATGTTTTATATTCAATAACAAGCAGTTATAAGCATTCTGTAACTAGTAATTATTACATGGTACTCTATTACATTCCATGCACACTCGTAACAAGTAACAAAGCCCTCATACACATACCTATACAGAGCTGGCACACAAAGCATATGAAGTATTTGTCATTAATCGGTATCAACTTCATAGACATTTCTATAAATGCATGGTATATACGTATATTATGGTACCGCAATCTGCTACAGATGGCTCTATAAAAGTTGACGTAAAATTCGGTACTTCTTTTAATGCCCACCTTTTCGAAATGCAGCATACCGGTGAATTCTGTGCTAGAATTAAACTGAACACGAAACAATGACCGTTTGAAGTCTCTATTTTCCTCTTTCTGCGATAAACTTCAATAATACTTTAAATTTTCAAAATTTTGATGTTCAGTTTTAAAAAAAAACGTCCAAAACTGAATACATGGCAGTGAGTGATATCGGTTTGTGTATCGGTAATGTAAGAAACACCGGAGGTTTCTTTTAAATTTCAACTCAGATTACACGAGGGTTCATTTTGAGCTGGTGTGCAAAAATTTTATCGTGTGTTTTCGTGTTTGTCTATACGAGCCTTAATCTGTCTAGCTTTTCAACTTCCATGTGGGCATACTTGGCCAAACATTGGCATTCAGATTCAAGCGTGTTTTTTCGTATTTGTACATGTATACACGAATAATGCACCGAAGTCTGGAAATTCCACACACTGGCCATGTCTGCATAATACAGGGTTTCAACGAGTGCCAAGTGGAAGGTAGCAGACTTGTTGAAATGTCCAGCCTATGAAATGCATCATGGTATATGTCGGTAGTTGATGTAAATAGGTTTACGTGTGGCACCGATGTCCATTTGTGGTACAGAGTTTACACTTACAAGGGGTACATTTGTTACTGACGTGGCCATTAAGGGCACTGTCGCGTGGCAGAAATGTCCATTCGTGGTACAAGATTTACAATTAGGAATACAATTGAGACTGATGTGACCATTAACGGCACTGTGTGTGGTACAAAGTTTACACTTCGAAGAGGTACAATTATGACTGATATAGCGAAAATACATGCACTACATTTGTGGTACAAGGCAAACGCCAAGAAAGAGTGTACTTGTGACTGATAAAGCCATTACCGGCAACATGCCGTGATAAAGATGTCAGTTAATGGTATAAAAGATTTCAAGAACACAATAATTATGAAAGTGATAATATCTATGCTGCCTCCAAATCGGGAAAATGATTTCTACAGTATAAATGATAATGGCCTCATACATCGGCAGTTCTTCAGCCATATCGTGGAGAGATTTTTTACAGAACGAACTATAATGGTTCTACATGTCACATCGGAAATTCTGCAACCGCATCCTGACAAGATTTCTACAGAATAAATGAATATGGCTTTATACTCCACCGTGGCAATTCTGTCGTGAAGAGACTTCTACAGAATGAATCATCCTACAGCCATATCCTGTCGAGATTTCTACAGAAAGGATGGGATAATGGCTCACACGCTAATTCTACTGTAACATCGTAGTGAGATTTCTACAGAATGGATAAATATGGCTCTATATGCAACATGGACAATTCTACAGCCATAGCGTGGTGAGCTTTCCACAGGAAGAATCAATGAGTATGGGTTACATGCCACATCGGCAATTCTACAACCGCATCCTGACAAAAATTTCTAAAGAATAAATGATAATGGATTTGTACGTCACATGGACATTTCAAAAACCATATCGTGGTGAGCTTTCTACAGAATGAAAGATTATGGCGTCTAGGCCTCATCGGCAATTCTACAGGCACGACATGGTGAGTTTTCTACAGAATGGATGATTATGGCTTATAGGTCACAGCGGCTATTCTAATGCCATATCTTGGTGAGCTTTCTGCAGAATGAATGATTATGGCTCTATACACCGCATCGGCAATTATACAACTACGTCATGGTGAGCTTTCTACAGAATCAATGATTATGGCTTACAGGTCACAGCGGCAATTCTAATGCCATATCGTGGTGAGCTTTCTACGGAATGAATGCTTATGGCTCTATACACCGCATCGGCAATTCTTCAGCCGGGTAACACTTTCATACAGAAGACAGATGAAACTACCAAACAATTGCCACCAACAGAAAAAAAAAACATATGATGAACTTCAACATTTGAAACTTTGCATTTTGACAAAATAATTATGTTCACGGTTTAAACGCGTGAAACTGGGAAGACAAAACAATGTGTCCGTTTTCACAACTACAACTAATCGCCATACCGACCGTTCATCAGTGGCAGATACGAACGGCTGTCAAACGGCCAAACACGAAGGCAATTCCTCCACCGTTCAAATTTTTATACAATCGCAAAAAAAAAAATAAACAAACAAACAAAAAAAACCCCCCAAAACAATACTACATAACGAAAACATCGTCCTATAAATTCTACAAGAAAATCAACTCGTTCCATTTTCTGCCAAAACACCGCTGATATATCTTTCTCATAAACCTTCTCTTGCACTACGACAACACCGTAACATACATAATATTCAAGATAACGTATATTCTAAATGTTCATGATAAGAACATATTTGATCACAGAATGAGGAATACATATACATATATTTTCATATATTAACAGGTCGTGGCTTTACACCCTTTCCTATGTACAACAGACTCTATAGAAACAGAATAACTCAAGAGAACGAGGCCACAAGGTCAGTTTTGATTTCGGGAAATGAAGGAGAAATCGCCCAAGAACCGCCATAAAAGTTCGGGCCCAAGCAGTGTACGCCTTTGTTCTTTCTTTATTGTAACACATCGCTGTTTTTTTCTATAGCTATGCATGTAAAGCTAAACGGTAGTTCACTAGCAATGAAACACAGCAGCAGCAGAGAACAGTGTGCTATAACACAGCTTGGAACAATTTTCTGTAGGCGGGAATACTGTCCAGTAATCATGTCAATTGTAGGGTCATTCGCAAGCTTGTCTTCCTATCCTACAAGACGCCCCTCAAGGCATGTTCCCATAGCAGGCGACAACCGCAATCGCCAACACATGATATGCTGGATGGTATTCCCACTGCCAATGACATGAAAACAGGCGCCGGTTCTATCTTTTGCTCGGCGACATGGATGTGGTCCTCATGTCCTCGCGACCTGAAACCGGCCGTAGGGTCGGTACTACAGAATAAAGAAAGTTCTATTTTCTTCTAATTTGCAGTTGCTGTTGTTGTCCGCAGTGTGTACGCGCCTTCAGGGTTGGTGGTCAGAAATACTCATAGCAAACTGACCTTTCCAGAGCATATAAATTAAGTAATACAAAGAAATTATCAATTTTGGCCGAAATCGGACCAAAGCAAAAGGGCAAAGTAATGTGGCATGTCAGTATATGCGTGCGACAATGGTACAGACAATGAGAACCTTCAACATTGCGCATACTGAATCTCCGTCATATATTTCCCAGACTGAATCTACCTTTCTTACAGCACTTCTTAGCGTTTAAGGCAAATCTATGTCTTTTCGTGTGAATAAGTAGAACGAACAGACCTCTCTCATCCACGCATGAAAAATATAATTAGCACTTCACACTTTGTTCGTTTTGCTGCAAGAAAGAGTCAGGTCCTTAGCAAATTTATGCCAGTTCTCAATAATTTTCGGCTGAGCAAAAAAAAAAACAAACAAAAAAACAAAAAAACAAAAAAAACAAAAAGGAAGAAATAAAAAAAGGTTATAACGTTGTTGACTAAACTTTATGAAATTTTTGCTTGGCACATATAATCGTCTCGTGTTAAGAAATAAAAAACTAACATTTTGTAAGTGCTTTTGTGTGACATATTTTCTTGTACAGAGAGCTCGCGCAGAGCTATATAAAAGCCAATGCCGCTCTCGTCTGGAAAATGGCCGAGCAATTCTTCCTACTGACTTACTTGTAAGCGCTCTCCTGCAAACCTCTTTCACCAATTCTGAAGTTATTTCACGGATTTTCTAGATAATGGTCAGAACCACGTAATCTGATAATCTTGATGTGTTCACACGCAGGTTTCGACATAAAAGTTGGCATCAGGTGCATAATGGAGTTTTAACCTTCACTCAAATTCAAGTTCTTGCAATATGTATACTTTCCCCTCCAAAAGTAGGTGGTATCCCAGTTCGCACTAGAGTTCCTTGAAAATCTGACTGCCTAAATGTCAACGAACAACGAACAAAGATTACAGGCTATTTACCACTTATCACCCAACTGTCAAAACACACCAATATAATGTACGCGTTTCGCATGACACGCACGCGTTTTGCATGACACACACGCGCTTTGCATGACACGCACGTGAATCTGGTTACGCTGTATTTCAAAAACGTCTTAGTTACTGGTGATGATTGACTTTACCTTCATTTGAGAGCTGAAATCATGACTAGAACTTGTCCTTCAGATGTCTTAGTGTTCTTGATAAGATGTTTATCTATATCAAAGATATTAAATATCAATAACTGTGGATTTTCGTGTGGAATATCCCCATCTCCTTTTTAAAAATACATGCAGAATATAGACAAGGCATGTCTCAAATTAGCCTCCAACAACAACAAACAATAATCAATACACCTACTTCTCAACTGACATCTCACATTTCCCTGTATATTCACAAACCACACACACTCTTCAAAAAAGAAATGATCGCTGAACATAAAAAGTGAAGAAACTAAAGAAAGGAATGAAAATGAAAATGTTTATCTACCTAAAAACATACTGACTGCCATAGCAAACCTAAGAGATCTGTATAAATATAGTACCAAGCGCACAAATGTAAATCATACCCAAATAAAAAATATTGCATCATCAATGTCTTCTTGCGATAACTAAATTTCATAATATAATTAAACACATCCAAATTAAATGCATGTGTACAGCTATAAAGGGATCCCATACCATGTGTACAGCTATAAAGGGATCCCATACCATGTGTACAGCTATAAAGGGATCCCATAATATGTGTATAACTATAAAGGGATCCCATACCATGTGTACAGCTATAAAGGGATCGCATACCATGTGTACAACTATATAGGGATCCCATACCATGTGTACAGCTATACAGGGATCGCATACCAAGCCTGCAAAGCCAGTTCAATTCGTAAACAAGATGATCTAGTAATTACCTTTTAACGGGCAAATGATGTGCAAAATAGCTTTTGACATCACCAATCTAATGTGTGCTGCTAGCGTCTCAGCACTTTCTAACAATGTGAGTTCAAAGATTCCCACTGTAATTTTCACAAATAATTTGCGGCCTACATCAAAACAGTCCCTTTCGTCTTCGGAAAAAAGGATACATGTAGATTGCTCAGATTCTCAGTTTTAGGGAAATGGTGAAAAACAATGGACACAAAAATTCAATCCAACCAACAGCAAAGAAGCAACTGTCCCTATACTTTGTGTATAATTTAGGGAGACGGTAAAAAACAATGGTCACAAAAATTCAATCCAACCAACAGCAAAGAAGCCCACCTCACTATACATTGTGTACAGTATACAATCATATTTTGTGTACAATTTAGGGAGACGGTAAACAACAATGGTCTCAAAAATTCAATCCAACCAACAGCAAAGAAGCCCACCTCACTATACATTGTGTACAGTATACAATCATAGATGCAGCTGAAACTGTGCAACAACTGTGACTTCATCTGAAAGAATCTGATAAAGCCCATCTAAAAGGTCAACAAGGTTATTTCCATGGCTAAACACAAGCTGACATACAGCAATAGTGGGCGTCTCCACAAAGGTTGAACAACAGGAATGAAGGTCACACACGGTTACAAAATAGGCATCAAGGTCGCAACACAAGCTGAGAACTAGCGCTATTTTGCCTGTAGTTAGTTCATGTGCATACAGTATGCTGCAGTATGAGGTTTTCAAAAGCAAAAACTCACTTTCTACAGAAGTCGCAAGATGGGCTGTTCCCTGAGGTGATTAATAGGTGTCGAAAACACTAAAGAAAGTAAGAAGACAATTACAAAAGAAAAGAAAAGAAAAGAGACACCAAAGTACTGACTTCAAATGCAAACAGGAATATACATTTCTTGTTTTCATTTCATTCAATGTTTTTTGAAATAAAAAAAAAAAGAAACAAAAAGCCTACACAAATACAGCATTTTTTTTCTTAAACTTAGAGCAAACATGTAAATGTGTCAAACAAAAAAGTATTGACACTGTAAGCGCTGAAGAAAAAAACCCCGCAAAAACCACAACAACGAAAGATGCATTCTGAGCGCACAAATGTGGCAGAATCCTGAGAATCGCACTTGGTGCTGGGCAGAGTTCATACAAAGAGCAGATGTTATGTATAAGCTGATCTCCCCCCCCCCCCCCACTAAAGCTGTCATTTTACATTCTCAACTCTTTTTTTCTCTTTTTTGACAGGGTGATTTTTAACTCGTGACGGAGGCTAATTCAATCCTACTCCGAGCAAACATTTCCCGATTTTTCATGAAAAAAACAATATTAAAGACTATTCACAAACATATGAACACAATTTTTGAAGGGTACCATTCACAAAGAAACAAAAATAATGACAAAAATTCTGCAAAAAAAAAAAAAAAAAAGAAAAAAAAATAAGAAAACAGGACGAATAGTATATATGTGTAGGAATCTATCAATGGTAGAGACATAAAATCAGGACACTACTATCACAGCTTATCGAAGTTCTGAGAGAAAATTTCACATCTACAAAGTATATTATTATCGTAAACGAAACTGACACAACCTTCCCTCTTCCATCAGCTAAAGAAGAAAAGGGAAAAAAGCTCCAGCTATGTGCTTTCGATGCCAGTGGTCAAAGTCCAATTTGTGACATTGTTACTGTCTGCATTTTGGGCAACATGGGAGTATTTTTTTCCACAATCTTGCAAAGAGCTGCTGTATACATGTGTTATTTTCCAACCTTTATATTTACCTGAATAAGCTCTAGCAGGCTTCCATATGGATTATTATCAACAGCGCCTGAGGCCTAGATCCTTACAACTCCCTGCAGATGTATTTTACCTACATACGCTGGCATCAGTAAAACATTTATTTCCCTAGACCCACATGTCTAAGCTGTTCGTTGTCCGGTGGCACAGCCTCTAGTAAATGCACACAGGTACAAAACTCCTCGACAGTAGATCTGTTCCCAAAATCATTTGTGCCATGTTGACGACTATGTCATCATTCTCGGGCCACGCTTTGGTGTTGCTGTTTGCTGCCGAATGTCGATTGGTAAAGTCCGGCCAGAGCGGAACTCGACCAGCAGGCCTCTGAGTCTCAGTTGGCAAAGCCCGGCCGACTAGCAGGGCCCAAACACGATGACTCAGTTGTCAACATGGCCAGTCCAGCACGAATGACTTACGAAATGGATCTACCGTCCATGGGTTTTGTACACGTGTGCATCTATTAAGAGGCTGTGCGACCGGGCAACACGCAACAACATGGGACAACATGGGGCAACACGGGGCAACACGGGACAACACGGGACAACAAACAGCTTAGACTTGTGGGTCTACAGAAATAAATGTTTCATCGATGCCATCATCAAACTGAGAGGGACAGCACGGTATGTTGGTAAAATAAGAGTACGAAGGATCTAGGGCTCAGCCTCTATTGATAATAATCTATGGGAAAGCCCGCTAGAACTAACTGGAATTCTACATTTACGCCCCAGTTCTGGCTGTTTGGAATTCCCATACCACACACCTTGTGAACAGCTACCTCAATAAATAATTATAACACCAATTACAACATGTATCATAACTATCAAGCACTATGTTTAACAGGACTGCAGAGATGCTGTATTTTCGTCAGATCCGAAAATTTCTTTTCTTTTCTATACGATTTTTACCTTCAGTTCATGAGAATTTGGCTTTGCATTACAGTAGTGTGACATTATTTTCAAAGCAATGTGACCTGGGTATAGGAGTGTCGCTGCTTTCCGTGGCGATGTCTTTATTTCATAGGAGTGTGACTTTACTTCAAGGCATCATGACTTTATTTCCAGGTGTGTGACTTTACTTCAACGGAATATTATGTTATCCTCAAGGGTCATGACTTTATTTCAAAGAGGAGAGAGTGACCTTAATTAAAGGAGTGTGACTTAATTTCAAAAAAGTGTGACTATTTCAACTGATGACTTTATTTCAAGGGATCATGACATTTTTTTCATGGTGCTGTGACTTTATTTTGGGGGATCGTTACTTAATTTCATGCAAGTATTTCTGAGTAATTGTACTGTAACTGGAATTCATATTTATACTATTACGCTAGTAAATATCCCCAAAAGACCTAACTAGACTTGGAATTCATAAAATTCTCTCTATGAAGTAATACGTGCCATACATGAAGACTTTGTAAAACTTATTTCAAAGCAGAGTACATGAATTCTGCCAGCTCCTGCTGTGGTTCAGTTCTTATGAACGCCACAGCAACACATAAGGGGAAGTCACTCCGTAGAAAGACAAAAAAAAAGAACATTTTATAGTTATCTCCCTTGAAACATTTACAGATACAAGTAAAAAGAGAAAAAACTCATGGGATCTGGTGGCTGAACCTGTTTGTTCTATTGCTTTGACACACCTATCACTCTATAGCGTTACAAATCTTATTTTTTTTCAACAAAACACAATTTTACTTTATTAAAAGAAAAACTTTTATTGTACTCTATCCTTGGCTACAGTCCTCAAGTTTAAGATTAGATGGCACACACGAACTAAATTGATGTTTATAGTTCTGAGTGTGTTACTCTAATTCCCTGATCTAGACGCACCATATCATATATATATTAACAATCGGCTCTTTAAAACATGGATGCCTTGGGTTAATGAAGTATTGTTTTCTTCTGTGACACAGCGTGGCCATTATTTAGTTGATATGTTTCTGCTATAGTCACAGAAAAACAACTTCTTCATACACATCACTGACATATCATCCATCAACTGACCATGCCCTTTACTACTCGAACCTAAAAACAGACACATAGCTAATCTTTGACTACTGTTTCTTTTCTGACCCTCATCGCAAACTCACAGTGAATATACCGTAGAGTAAATAACATATTTAACAGCATAACATAATCTCAAATCCATTCCAGATTACATTAGTAGTATGTAATTAATACCACGTCATTAACAATTTAAACACATATATTATTACTTACAGAAATTAATTATTTGCTCATTAACACCCCTTTTCCTAATTAAACAAGCTATCAAAATTATCACCATAATAATTGCTGTCATTCAATATTTATCCAAAAATGTCAAAACACTGAAGAATTCCCTGAAAAAGCCACAAAACTCAACAACATTTAATTCTTTCATAATCTATAAACTTTAAACAATCACATGGGATAAATTTTCTGTGAATTCTGACTAAAACTGTTTAATTCTCAAGCACACCAACAAAATGTGATTTTCTCGACTAGACAAGTGTCAAGGTCACCAGAGTTTTGTGAAGGTCATCTTCATGAAGCCTGGATCTTTTCTCAACTCCCAATATTTCCCGTTGAATTCGTACTTTTCTTGACCGTTCATTGTAACCCTCCTGGAAGATGCAATCAAGGCAAGAAATTCACTTTATCATTCATTTATATAAATGGTTTGGAGGGGGGGGGGAGGGGGTAAGGCTTTTCTGCCGTAAGATGAATATTGTCATTATTGTGTCTCGTATTCTACTCTTACATTCACATGTACTTGGGCTTAAAGGGGCAGAACAGACGTCCCAGAAGTCAGAAGATTTAGAGTACTTCTAAATGTTTCGTTTACACACTGGTGGTGAGTTATAATGGTGGAGAAACTTGAAGTTCCCGGGGTAAATCATGTGTAGGGTAATGCATCATATACAACAACAAGTAAGTGTGCTACAAATAATGCCATCTGCATTTACCTATTTATTGCTGTTTCGTGCAGTACTCAAGAATACTTCACCTGTACGATGGCAGCCGACATTATGGTGAGAGGGAACCTGTCATGGTCCAGAGGAAACCAATGTACACCCGCAGGTTGCCGGCAAACCTCTTGTACGACAGGGGAGGAAGCCAGCATGAGCTGGACTTGAACTCACAGTGATCACTTTGGTAAGAGGATGCTGGGTCACTGTTGTCTGATGGCATGACAGCCCTTCCATCACAAGCAGCTTTATCTGTGATCAACTCAGGAATTTTTTTAACATGGTATTTTCCATCCTCTGTTTCAAAAACTGGAAATCTGATTGACCTGACAGGAACCTGGTCAATTCTATTTCTATTGTTACACAGTTGACTTCTTCAAGATAAAATATCTAACAAGGTGACCCTACCTGATGTCTGCATTCTTACTGTCAAAAAGATTCCTGAAGCAAACATAACCATGAACCAAACATTCATTAAAACTGTACTTGGTTTTTTCCTTTTGACAGAATTGGAATTTAGCTCTCAAATCTCCAGCACTAACCTGAACCACCTGGGTTCTACCTGCCGATTGTTTTCCTCTCGCTTTCTCCGTCTGTCACGTTGTTGTTGTTCTAACCTCAATTTCTCTTTCTCTGCTTCTTCAATTCTGCCTTCTTCAAGGAGCCTATAGGAAAGGAAACATCCCGACAGTTATTTGCTTGATTGTTTTTCACAAGTGTATATACGAACTATTCAGTTTTGTGGGTAGAGGAAACCACAGACTGCATGAAGTAAACC
The DNA here is from genome assembly GCA_016165875.1 of Acanthopleura granulata. Taxonomy (NCBI): domain Eukaryota; kingdom Metazoa; phylum Mollusca; class Polyplacophora; order Chitonida; family Chitonidae; genus Acanthopleura; species Acanthopleura granulata. The sequence goes on along the minus strand of JABBOT010000019.1, from coordinate 1,248,173 downwards.
ACAGAAGACAGCCACTCAAAAATTCTGTATCCACAATGCTTTTCAGACACACTTCCAAATTTTTGAAAGTGGTTAAAGCGCCATTCAAATTATTGTAAATGAATACAAATTTCGTCCCAAATAAATGGCAACATAAATGACACAAAACTCTACTTTTGTTGCTGAAACTTACATTTTCCCAGCAGGACATCACCTTTGCTGACATCGCCTTTCTACAATCAACAGAGCTCTCAGAATCAGGAAAAATCAGCAACATAGTCAAGGAGGAAATTTCAGGTCACTTAGGTATTTGCCAATGCCAATGGTTTTGGTAAGTGGAAGTACTGTACCTCTGATCGGGCCGGAATCGGGTGTCTGTTGGGGGCAGGTATCGCGCGTGCTCGCGCTCGGGATCGTTGAGTTCTATGGCAAACCTGGAGAAGCCATAATACAGCTCATAGTCGTCTGGCATGGCACCTGCAACAAGGGAGGTAACTTATGAACAACACATGAAAAGTGCTTGCTGAGCTACTGTGAGAACATAACTCTTGCAAGACTAGGGTTGCAAACAGAATGTCCGGGCCTAACTCTGTAGCTAATATAATATTAAACAATGTCCAGTATAATTAAGTAGATAAGAATGACTGACAGCATTGCAGCAAAATAACTGAACTACAACAGCTGTATTCACTCCCAAAAGTAAATTTGTAAAGGCAAATAAAGGTAAAATACTACTTTGGTGTTGAGACTTACAAAATTCCAGCAGGATATGATTCTACGTTCCAACCAAACCTCGAGCCACCTTTCTATGGTCAACAGAACTCTCCACATCCACACAAAATGAGTATGATAACCATGGACGAAATTTAACATATGTTAAGTCTTTTGTACCACACTTCATCCCACCTGAGAGGTAACTGTTAAAGGTGCCCTCCTTCCCCTCAGTTTTCAATGTCTCACCTGGTCTCCAGACACACCTGTTAGAGGGAGGCTGTCCACTGTACAGGTGATGTACCACACCCACATGCACCAAGTGTAAATGTCACACCCGAACAGTCAGCTTTCAATGTCTCACCTGGTCTCCACATACACCTGGTGTACAGGTGATGTACCACACTCACACGCACCAAGTGCAAATGTCACACCCGAACAGTCAGTTTTCAATGTCTCACCTGGTCTCCACATACACCTGGTGGAGAGGTGATGTACCACACTCACATGCACCAAGTGTAAATGTCACACCCCAACAGTCAGTTTTCAATCTCTCACCTGGTCTCCACATACACCTGGTGGAGAGGTGATGTACCACACCCACATGTACCAAGTGTAAATGTCACACCCCAACAGTCAGTTTTCAATGTCTCACCTGGTCCCCACATACACCTGGTGTACAGGTGATGTACCACACTCACATGCACCAAGTGTAAATGTCACACCCAACATTCAGTTTTCAATGTCTCACCTGGTCTCCAGATACACCTGGTGGAGGGAGGTTGTCCACTGTACAGGGCCTCGTTCCACTTCCCAAACAGGTGATGTACCACCCGGCCCTCTGGGTTCAGCACCTGACCAACCAGCTCATGCCTCTTAGACGACCAATAGCTAGCCTGGTTACAAACACGCACAAAGATTTCCAAATTTGTAGAACACAACAAATGTGAAGTTCTTCTACATGGGAAATCTTCTCCCATGCAATTGCAAGCTGACTTGACAACTGTTCTCTGGCGGTGCATGAGCGATATGTTACCAGACTGACCACAAAACGTCATTGTAAATGCAGGAATGAACAACACGCCACACAGCATTAGCATGAATTACCTATGGCAGGAAAGGTTCCACACTGCATTTGGTCACATTTTGGATCAAACTGACCCAAAGTGTGTGTGTTCCTGTATATTTCTGTGCCACACTTTGTACCTGTCACATATTATTACTGATTACTATCTTTTGTTACTCTGACACATTGCCACATCGTCACCAAATTGTCACACTTTGTCCCTTAGTCACATATTACCATTCTGACATATATCACCAGTTCACTACACATTGTAACCTTGTTCCATACTGCCACACATTTGTCACTTTGTTGCAGCATGGAAATGTGAAATCTGACCACAAGATGAGTTGTACAGTAGCTGGCAGTCACCAGTTTATTCTCTCACCTTGGCAAACGATATTTTGCATAGTATGTCTCTGTTACGGATGGTCATCTCCCCATACTGGTCAACCCAGCGCTGACCACCAAAGATGTTGTGGACACAGGTGGTCACTTTATTCCAGGTGTAATGGTCATTGTATCTGAGGGGATAAAGTAGTTAAAGCTTGAGTCACGTACCTCGACACAATCAGCTGGATGACAAATGCAGGGGCTTTTTTCTTCTAGACACTTTCTCATCAGGGTAAACCAGATGAGAAGTGCTAAATGACTTTTTGGCATATTTTGAACTTTTTTGAAGTTTATTTTGCACTGGAAACAGTTAATCAAGATATCTGTCGAAGTAAAGATTTTATCAAAAAAGCATAATAAACAGCCTTCTTGACATACATATCCACTTAGGCCTTCCGCTGGCCTATAAATGTAACCTGATTGTTAATAATATTTATATATTAATATGTTAATAATATAACTGAGAATGCTAAACTAAACTTTCTGATGCAAATTAGAGTAGAATAATAAAACTTAAAGGAAACTTATGATTAAACAAAAGTGTTTTAAGATACAGAAAACCCGTAAGTTAAAAGCATATGATAGGCCTAAGTCATTACTGGTATTCAGAAAACTTAAAAACTTTCCTTTCATTCTGGCCGTGGGAAACATCTGGAATTTTATTAACATTTCCCTGTACGAACCCTGTTAAAATTTCTAGGAAATGGTTTCAACAAGCTGACTGTTTTGGCCTCCATTTTGTCTACATGAACTAAATGACGGTGGTTTTTTTATTTCTACTAAGGGAATAAGCCACAGTTAAATATCCCGCGTAACTAAGTTTTAATATTAATAATAACCTTGTAAGGTTGTGGCAAAATAACCCCATACTGTACAGGGTTATATCACTGCATATGATTAGGCCTACATATTATGTTTGAACTTGGAAGAAAGTCATGCCAGCCCGTTTTTTCTAATGTCCCTATCAGAAAGCATAATGATTGAGTTTTATGTCCCCAATACGATGAAAAGCTTGAAAAATTGATTTTTTCTCTATTTTGCAAATTGAGTTTTCGCATTTTTCAAACCGAGTTCGTTAAAGATTTTTGTCTCAAAAAAAATCCTGAAATGCACTGAATTCAAAGACCTCCAATGCCAGCCACATAAATGCTCTTGCATCCAAACCCCTCTCTTTCCCTTATTATTCTCATCCATTATTTATTTATTTATTTATTTATTTGATTGGTGTTTTGCATCGTACTCAGGAATATTTCACTTACACGACCACAGCCAGCGTTATGGCGGAAGGAAACTGGGCACAGTTCGAGGGAAACCCAAGACCATCCACAGGTTGCTGGCAGACCTTCCCACATACAGTTGGAGAGGAAGCAAGCATGAGCTGGACTTGAACTCATTACGACTGCATTAGTGGGAGGCTTCTAGGTCATTGCATTGAGCTAGTGCACTAACCGACTAATTTTTATTTCTAAAACACATTTGAAATGTTTGTATATTGAATGTGATAATGTACATTAAAAATTCCTCATCCTTAAAAAGCCTGATTAAGAAACATCCACACTGAAAAGGAGATCATGACATGGATTTGAACTCATACTCTGATTGGTCAAAGGCTACAGTATCAAGGAAAGGACATATAAAGTGAATAACCAGTACTTGGGCAATGAAACTGTAACGGTTCCCAGAGGCTGAATTTCCATGGACTTCCCCCAAAACTTGTTCTTTATTCTCATATCTGTAAGGAGAAAATCAAAGATCACTAAACGGAGTGGAAATGCCATTTGACTACCATGCCATACTACCATTTGATAGGTTACTGACAAACAGCGTGAGCAGTCAAGTTTTTTCAGTCTCTTGCAGTCATATTTTTTTTATTGTTTTTATTCTGCTGCAGTCTTGTCTGAGTTTGTGAGTCATGCTTTCGAGACTGTTGCACTCGTGTTCTTGAGTCTGTTACAGTCAGGTTTGCATATGAATCTGTTAAAATGATGTTTTGAGTCCCTTGGCATTGTTTTTGAGTCCACTACAGTCACATTTTTAAGTCTGCCATGTTTTGGTGACTACTGCAATCATGTTTTTGAGTCTGTCACAGTCATGTTTTACAATCTGTCACAGTCATGTTTTACGATCTGTCGCAGTCATGTTTTCGATCTGTCGCAGTCATGTTTTTTGATCTGTTGCAGTCACAGTCATGTTTTACGATCTGTCGCAGTAACAGTCATGTTTTACGATCTGTCGCAGTCATGTTTTTCGATCTGTTGCAGTAACAGTCATGTTTTACGATCTGTCGCAGTCATGTTTTTCGATCTGTTGCAGTCACAGTCATGTTTTACGATCTGTCGCAGTCATGTTTTACGATCTGTTGCAGTAACAGTCATGTTTTTCGATCTGTCACAGTAACAGTCATGTTTTTCGATCTGTCGCAGTCATGTTTTCGATCTGTCGCAGTCATGTTTTACGATCTGTTGCAGTCACAGTCATGTTTTTCGATCTGTTGCAGTCACAGTCATGTTTTACAATCTGTCGCAGTCACAGTCATGTTTTACGATCTGTTGCAGTCGCAGTCATGTTTTTCGATCTGTCGCAGTCATGTTTTACGATCTGTCGCAGTCATGTTTCTCGATCTGTTGCAGTCATGTTTTTCGATCTGTTGGAGTCAAGTTTTACGATCCCTGGCAGTCATATTTTACGATCCCTCACAGCCTTGTCTGAGTTTGACTTTGCAGCCACAGATGAGTGTATTTGAGTCATTTGGCTGAGGGTGTTTGGGGGTGTTTGTGGGACGCAAGCATCTCTCGACCTGTCATGGCCATGTATCAAAGTCTCCCTCTGTCATGCTGGAGTCTGCTTCCGTCATGTCCAATCATATCTTTGATGAGTCTCAGTCATGCCCGAGTCTGCTTTAGCCAAGCTTTACAGTCCTTCAGTCTTGTTCTAGGATCTTACTATCATAACCTACTGACACTTTCTCAGCTGACAGTGTAAATACATATCACACAGCAAAATGTTACAACTAATTTCATATTTATCAAAAATACTAACCTTGTCTGAAGATAAAATTCCTGGATTCGCAATGGCAGGCTGATACTGGGGGGTGGTGACTAACCTGTATGGCAGACAAGTCACATTAAATTTATTTATTTATTTGATTGGTGTTTTATGCCATACTCAAGATTTGATTGGTGTTTTATGCCGTACTCAAGATTTGATTGATCTTTCATGCCATACTCAAGATTTGATTGGTGTTTTATGCCGTACTCAAGATTTGATTGGCGTTTTATGCCGCACTCAAGAATATTTCACTTCCATGATTGTGGCCAGCATCATGGCGGGAGGAAACCGGGCAGAGCCCAGGGGAATCCTACAACCATCTGCAGACTGCAGGCAGACTTTCTCACATAAGGCCGAACAGGATGTCCGGATGAGGTGGACTTAAACTCACAGTGACCACATTGCTGAGAGGCACCTGGGTCGTTACACCGAGCTGGCATGCTAACCCCTTCGGCCATGAACATTAAATACATGCTTGTTTGTAAGCTGTCGGTTTAATATACAGATTTCCTGGACTAAGGCTTATTATAGCCAGTACAAAGGCCTAAATATGTGATGTGATAATTTGCATGATCAGATTGACAACATCAAACAAACATTTACGAACTGAGAACTGACTATGAAGTAAGGGGGCTCAATTTATTTTCAAAGTGCATATATTGCCGGCGTAATTGGTTTAAGTTTTGGAACATCTGGTCTGCCCTCTTTACCCAGAATACATGTAACCTGGCAACTGGTTAGCCCATGTAATTAACAACATATCCAAATCTTTACTTTTCCACAAAATCTCAGAGAGGAATGTAATATTTTGCTTTCTACAGCACTTTTCTCTGTCCCCACAAACTAGAAGAATTAGGATACAGATCTTGCCTGTTTTATGAAGCTGGCACTTTTATACAAGAGGCTGGAGACTTAATTCATAAGCATCTTTATTTTATTTATCTATTTGATTGGTTTTTTTTATGCCGTAATCAAGAATATTTCAACAATGGCAACCAACATTATGGTGGAAGAAAAACAAGAAGAGCGCGAGGGATACCCATGACCATCCGCAGGTTGCCGGCAGATCTTCCCACTTACGGCCGGAGAGGAAGCCAGCATGAGCTGAGCTTCAACCCACAGCGATGACATTGGTGAGGCTCCCGGGTCATTGCAATGCACTATTGCACTAACCACCTCAGCCATGGTGGCCCCCAAATTATTGCAATTATGTAAATGATGCTTGAATATAAGGTCACGACACAGAGTTTTGTTTCCATACATTCCGCTCCACATAGGCAAATCCTTATTGCAAGAAACTGAAGAATACATCACCTGTTCAGCAACAAATCTCCATCCTTTGTCCTCTCGGATGTTCTCATAGGTCTCTTCCAAGAGAGGGTTGAAGGGTTTGTAACCTGCCCGGTGATAGGTTGATGCGTAAGCGCTGACGGCAAATGCTGCCACATACAGCTGGGGAAAGAAAGAAAAACAAATTTACTCAATTCTGAGAGAGAGAGAGAGAGAAAGAAAAAAATACATGTGCAATCAGTCTTCAAAGCATTCCCATTCTTGATACGCAAATACATGTGCAATCGGTCTTCAAAGCATTCCCATTCTTGATACGCAAATACATGTGCAATCGGTCTTCAAAGCATTCCCATTCTTGATACGGTTATGTTATACACAAGATCCACACCTGCCTCCAGCCAGCAAATAGGTGCTAGACATTTCTGAAGACACCCCTTTGGTGAAAGCGGTATAACCTATGAGACCTTTGCGGTGTAATATTTACCATGGTCATACCAGTTTGTCAAAAGGGGTGTTTTCAAAAGTGTCAGGCACCTACTTGCAGGCTTGCTGCTTGACAGTCATGAACATTTATGTATTTGATTTGATTCATGATCACACCATGCTATTTCACTCTTGAGATAGCAGCCAGTGTTATGATGGGAGGAAACTGGGCAGAGCCTGGGCAAAGCGCACTCCCATCCGTAGGCTGATAGCAGTCACAGTCATGAATAAACAGTTAAACTGAAAAACAATGAGTAACACAAAACCGTTGACCTGTAAAGTTTAACGTTTAAACTTTAAACCATTTATTTTTATGTTTTGTCATCAATGCCAGTACAGTTTCCTCTACTAGCAAGATGTACATGTATGTCTCAATGCTTTATTGTCAAGACAAAGATAGGAACTACAGGATAACAGCCAAGTTTTATTTAGTCATACGTTTGACCACACCTGGATTTGAACCCAGACATCCAGGTTAACCAGGAGACAAAATAAAGGAGTCAGGCTTTACCATTCTCTCATAAGGATCATCGTGTTCTGCTGCTTTGTCTAGAAGTTCACTGTACTCCAGTTCTTCACACAGACGCTGGAAAGAGACCACAGAAAACTATGCATACATGTAAATGATCTATAAATTATCTCCCTTTCATGTCATTTGTATCATCTTTACACACCAGTACATCTATTTTCAAATTTAATGACTCCTATAAATTATAGCAGATTGCTCAGGTTGTTTATTTGCTTAGCTTAACACTGCCTTCAGTATTATTTTACCTTGAAAATCCCTTTACTATTGAACTCTATAAACCTTCCTTAAAACACTTTAAAACAAGAGTTCAGGTGAACACAATATACGTTCAAACAAATACATTCGTTTGAAAAGTATAAATGAATACCAGCAGCATTGTGATGATTACAAATAGTGAGGGAAAGTACTTCATGGGTTTTGATGAATCACCGCACCTGTATCTATGTATCCACCAACAATTACAACCGTACATGGAAAACAATTTGAGATAGAGCCCAGACACGAATACCAATGGATGGACAGACAGACAGAACAAAATCGTTATCATATCAAAACGAATCAGGTGATCTGTGATTCTCGGCCAGTATAAATTACTTTTAACTCACAACAAATCCACCAAAACAAGCAATTATCAGAGACTTGAGAATCTATGCAGCACAACAGAAATTTGCAACCTATTCATAAACCAAAATGGGCTTCTTGCGTCAATAATCGCAAGACCAATTTTCAAAACAACATCTAACGAAAACCATCAAAGAACTTGGAAAGTATATATGACATGTTTGCAACCCAAGCCATTTCACATACCTGAAGCACATTAAGGGGCTCATTCAGCGTCACAGGCATTGAAATCTTAGAGAGATCTTTGCCGATGTTCTTACAGAGGAGACTCCACAGGCTGATATCCCCCACGTCGGGTTTTGGACGAGGCAGGACTGAACGACGACCAGTGCGATACGTCTGTGGAATGAGCTCTTCGGACACTAGAAAATATGCCAAGCACAAATGATTAACCAACTATTGGATTTGATTTGACTGATGTTTGACACCGTATTCGAGAATATTTCATTTGTATGAGCGTTTCACAAACAGGGGAAACTGGACCGCCCTGGAAAAAAAACCCCGCTGATAAACCTTCCCAAATGTAGCGCAGGAATAACTGCCGACTCGGGGATCCATAAAACCATGTCAAAACGTTATTTAACTTCTCCTTTTTTTTTTTTGTCCTTTTTTCAAAGGGGAAAATATCACTTTCCTTGTAACAGCCAAATACATGTACATGTAATTGTGTCAATGTAATTATACTCCTGCCAAACCAGAAATTTATCTTCTACTGAAGACACTGGACAGAGCCTTTCAAAATGGGAACTGGGCTTCATATCAAAGGGAACTGGGCTTCACATCATGGGAAGTGGGCTTCATATCAAAGGGAACTGGGCTTCACATCATGGGAAGTGGGCTTCATATCAAAGGGAACTGGGCTTCACATCATGGGAAGTGGGCTTCATATCAAAGGGAACTGGGCTTCATATCAAAGGGAACTGGGCTTCACATCATGGGAAATGGGCTTCGCACCAAGTCAACTGGGCTTCGCACCATGTGAAACAGGTTTCGCACCATTACCACTACCGTAATAAGAATGGTGAAAACTCTACTCAGAACTCACCACTTGTATGTGCTTGAGTGAGATCTGTGTCGTTGTCATCAGAGATATCACTGGAGATCTCTTCTTCTTCCTCCTCATCAGATGCCTGGAACAGCAAACCTCACTCATCAATACTGGGGCCTGACCATTTGCAGTGGATCAACAAAAGACATGTCACAGGTCAATACGCAAGATATTATATACACTGAACCTTCACTGGTTGAAACGACGGTTAAATCAGCATGCAAAATATTATACACATTAAACTTTCATTGGCTAGAATGAAGGTTGATAAGCAAAATAATATATATGTTGAACTGTCATTGGCTGAAATGAAAGCTGATATATAAAATAAATAAATAAGTAAACAAAACAACTGACAGCTTTCGGCAAATAACTGAGGACCTTTTCCGCAAAATGACCGGCAGATTTCAGTGCGCAATGAGCTTCATGCTAGATGACCTCAATCATCCGACGAACAGTTACTGTCAACACCTCACTGCCAACCCCAAAAACATGACTCGTGACCAGGACTTTGAAAAGTCTAGGACCGCATTTCAGTAAAGTAAATAAGGTATAAAACACACAGTCAACAGTAATATGAGCTCAGCATGTATGCCCTTGAAATGAACACACTGACCTCTGAAGACGAGTCACTTGTTCCTAACGTTTCCTCCGCATCAAAGTACAGATCCGCCACAGAACAGCTTTCCGCAGATAAAGACGGCTTCAGAGGGCGTAACGGAGGCTCCTGAACAAACAGATTTGTCAAAATGTTACGAGGAACCGAGATGTAAACCAACAAACGATGAAAATATATATCAACAAAATGTATTCACAATGGTGAAAACCTAAATGTAACCTAGCAAGAGATGAAAATAAAAATCAACCATATCTATTCACTATTGGTAAAAATCTATTTAGGCCACCCTTACAAAATTCTTTTTTGGCCGTTATACCCAACCCTGTCAGAAAAACAAGCAACCGATAAGTCAGCAGGGAATTTCTGTATTTTTGATCTAGAAAATGAAAAGGATGAAGATTTTAAAGAAACTAAGACTGGAGAAAAATGCAAAAAAGGAATTCCATCACAAAGGTTGGTCAAGTAAGCCCAAATTAACATGCTTTTTACATCGGACTTATCTGATTGGGTTTTATGCTACTCTCAGCAATAATTTGTTTTAGAGGTGACCATCTGTCTGTTTTAGAGACAGCCATCTGTCTAATAGGCAGAGCTAGTAAACCAAGTATTAGACGATGCTGTCATTTATCAATTATCCTAAATAGCCCCAAAATTCATCCCTGACATCCAAGATGCTATTTTTCAAGACTGTGAGAGTTCCGCAGATTGTAGAAAAATGTTTCGACGTTCGCTTGGAAGGTAGGGTGACATCCTACTTGCAGAATGTGTGTTTCAGCTGAAACAGTAATATTTTATGGACCTGCCTCTAAACATGTATCTATTTTTATTAAATTTTGGGTCACTTAAATAACATGACAGAAAGTCACAGCGAGTCCCATCTGTGACTGGGGACTGGATTTGAACATTCAAACTAAAAACTAATCAATGTAAATGATTTCAAGCTATTCAGACTGATCGAACGTCGAAAACTGGTTTAAAATTGAACTGAAGGTAGGAACAACTGTGAGGGGCCTACAAGGAGGCCCTAATCCTCATGCTACATGCAGGCAGCGGAAGGAAAGTTTCCCTATTTTGTTTCCAGGTTACACTTTTTCCCGTCAGTTAGGCTAATTTTATTCATTTTTGGCCGATATCTGCTTTAAAAGAGTTATTAGACTAGAGCAGGTCCTGAAACATAGCTTGAATTTAATACTCTTAGCTATTTCATGATATAAGACATGTCACTAAAAGTATTGTACTGCGGAGCACAGTACAAATCTGCTAGATGTCACAAACCAGGTTACTACGATATCATTATTAAACTGCACTCTCTTTATGTTCAAACTTTAATGAAGTAAGTGTTTCAACATAAAATAAACGAACACAAGCGTAATCAAACAAGGCACTCAGAACATAGAGGAGATAAAGAAAAACAACACATAATTCTGAAACACAATTTAATTATGAGAAGAGCGAAGACTCTCCTCTACGTGACATTTAAAATAACAGCTATTAGTAATTTATTTTGATCTTTAACAAAATTCACCCAAAATCATGCAAATGTTAAGCGGATCCACACTGTGTGATTTGTCGCATCGGCCGGCGAGTTTAACAAGTTGATTGGAAAAGGGCGGATAGCTATATTCATCTGACAGGTGCTTTCCCCTTATAACTGATCAACAAGTTGCAAGTTTCCTTTGAGTTAAATTCTGGAGGTTGGTCTGACAAATAGCACGATTTGTACACAGCTTGATGACAATAAATATACCCTGTGAATAACACAGACTGGGGTGACCTCCAGATGGATATATCTCAGAAATGAAACTGTTGTTAATACGCTTGTTGTTCAACTTTCGAGGAAAAAAGAAAATGAAATCCACACTTGAGCTAAAATTCAAATTTCATTTCAATCCCAAAACCACTACCACCTAGCTGTAGCCATTTAATTTTTCAGAGATATTCCATAATGAAGGCATCAAGGAAACACTACCTGTAAACATTACAGATTTTTCCATTCAGAAAACTTTTCCGTCGACGAGCTGACATGGCAGCTGTTCATACTGAGATATGTGAAGTTTTTTTATCACATTTACATGTGCAAGAGTTTTGCAGAAAGACAGAATTTGTTGGAACAAGAAGAACTCAAGGTATATTTGAAATAATAAATATGCATGCAACATTATTTTCAAACCGTTTTTTTTCTTTTTTTTTTATTTTTTGTGAGAAGACAGATGGAAAATCTGCATGTCTCGAAAAAAGACTGTCTAGACTAAAACACAGATATTGAAAATCTTTGGGGCACGCAAGGAAAAGGGGTGGGCATGGTTGGGAGAGGGAGACGAGATTTGTGGGAGGAGTGACGAAGGTCAGACAACCTACCTGGTCTACGGGAGTGGCTAGCGGGGAAGGCGGGCATATGATGGGCTCGACGATAATGGAGTCTGCATGTATCTTAGTCAACCGAGAACGGAGATCAGCGTTCTGTGCGAGAGCCTGTTCACGGTAACACAATACAGGTTATAAAATGGGTTGTCTCTAAAGTATGTGTCACAGACGAAGGCCTCGCACAAAAATAATCGCTCTCTTTACTGATCATGTGCTAAATAAATCTAGGTGTGTATATATTTAACACCTCTTTTTTAAAATTTAAAAGGAAATGTATGTATTGCCAAGCAATTAATTGGCTTACAGCATATATACATACACTGCCGGAGATGTGTTAAACCTGAACAATCGTTGTCCAAAATGTGCTGTTTGCCAATACACAACTATGCCACTGAAGTTATGCACGCTAAGGCCCTGTTATAATGCTACAGGTATGCTCTTTTGCCGTTGCCATGCTTTGCAAATGTAAATCAAGCAGATTTGCATTCTGTCTGTTCATGCTGTGCAGGGTGTCTAACCGGTGCTTTTGACTGGGATTTGTAGAGCGTTAATCATGCATAGTATTTAGTACCTGAATCATGGATTTTATGTAGTGCCTAAATCATGGGCTATATGTAGTGCCTAAATCATGGATTTTACATAGTGCCTAAATCATGGATTTTATGTAGTGCCTAAATCATGGGTTTTATGTCGTGCCTCAATCATGGGTTTTACATAGTGCCAAATCATGGATTTTATGTAGTGCCTAAATCATGGGTTTTATGTCGTGCCTAAATCATGGGTTTTACATAGTGCCAAATCATGGATTTAATGTAGTGCTGTTTCAATTACTACAAGCAGCTTGGTAAATCACCTTGCCTGGGAGGCAGTCTGTTGGATGACAAAAGTTTTTGACATTCTACCTTTAACATCGGCCATTCACTTGATGAGGAGTTGGAGCGCAGTCAACATCAACATTTTCAACAAAAGCCAGAACCATCGCGCATTTACACTTACTGTCTTTTCGGTTTTTCAATACATTTTCAATACATTTGATTGGTATTTTATCATCAGTACATTTTAAACATTTAAAAAATGTGTTCTCTTTGCTAGTTTGCCTCTTTCATCAGAACTCAAAGAATTTAAATGGTTGTGATTTTCAAGAAAAAAGTTATTACAAAAACAAAGTACATCTTGAAGGGTTTCATGCACCCAGATCAATTAAAGGGACATAACCAGGAGCTGAATTCTGCAGGCCTCTGATCAATGTGTCAGATTTATAAACAAATTTCACGCCTAAAACAGCAGTTTAATCAGGTATTTCCCAAATGTTTCCGCATAACAGTGATGTTTGAATTTGGCTTTTGATCATAATGGTGTCAATGTTGGAGGACTACAGGACTTTCAACCTATTGTAAGTAGGACCTTGAATGTAGCAAGCATGATTTCCTTTTTAGCAAGTATGATTTCCTTTTTAAGCATGATTTCCTTTTTAGCAAGCATGATTTCTAAGCATGATTTCCTTTTTAGCAAGGATGATTTTTTCTTCAGAGGAATAGCAACTTTCTTTGCAGTAAGTGGTGCTCTTTGCAACAATAAGGCATTTCTTAGCAGCAAACTGGATTTCCTTTGCAGCAAGCAGGATTTTCTATGCAGCAGGCAAGATTTTCTTTGAAGCAAGCTCGGCCTTTTTTTTAGCAAGCTGGATTTCCTTTGCAGCAATAGGGGATTCCTTTATCATACAGCAAGCAGGATTGTCAATGAACAAACAGGATTTCTTTGTGACAAGCAGATATTCGATTGCACTAACATTGATGTTCTTTGCAGGAAGCATCATTTCCTTTGTAGCAACGAGGATTTTCTCTTTCCAGCAAGCAGGAATTTTTTAACACAACCATCAAGAATTTATGTGTTCACAAGCGACCATTTGCTTCCAAACTCTACACGCTGATTGCTTTATGGAAAAATAGCTTGAATCATGCTATAATTTCAAAGTGTATGGTTTGTTTTCAACATCAGCGATATCCATGATACAGCAATGAAGCCAACAGGCATTTTTAAGCCACTGAATAAGCTGATGCAAAACCCTCTTAAATTTCACCTCAACATCTGAAATATACCATATCCTGTTTCAATGAACTTGAATAAAGCACTCTAATAAAGGATTTTCTTGGAAAAGATTAAAACTTTTCATTTATTTGCAATCTCTTTAATAGGAAGAACAAAATCTGACATAATTTCTTCCACACACTGAGCTAAGTTAGCTCCCCTGAACAGATCCAGAACATAAAATTGCACAGAATGGGAAAAGTAAAGCAAATTGCACCAGTAGCAAGGCAGTGCAAAGCAAGCAATAGCAAGGCAGTGCAAAGCAGACAAGCAAGCAAGCAAGCCAATGGGGGAGTTTCGAGTTCAAACTTTTTTTTATCGCTAAAGGGAAGAAACGTCCAACTGTTCAAAGTGGTCTGACAAAAATATCAGGCAACTATTTCTGATGACATTTGCTTTAACAAGTGTCTAAAAAAAAGTGCCACAAAAAGTCATTTAGATTGGACAAACTACAGTGAAAACTAAAGAGCTGGGGGTTTGTGAACTTAAGATATTCCTGAAGGAAATAAATGTCATTTACACCTCTTGAACACAGTCCGATACATAACATTTTTGCCAAGTCACATGATATGGACAGTAGGGCTCTTTTTACCTTTACCTTTAGTCTGAACTCGGAACTCCCCTAGTGTGAACACTTCAAGCAAACTGGATGCCATACATACCTCCGCCAGGCTTGTTTTAAGAGCTGTGATCGAGTTAGACGTGTTTTGAAGCCCTGGTCCACTTTCTTGTTCAAACGCTTGCTTCAGACGATCCCGCTCAGTGCCAATCATTCTCACTAACGATTTCAGTATTTCTGTCACTGTGAATGTCAAAAACAACACAGAAAACTTTGGAATAAAACTCGGTGAACCAGCTCATCAGGTAAACATACAAACTTTTATTTATTTATTATTATTTTTTTTCCTGTAATTATTTATTTATTTTTTTTTGGAGTGACTAGTGCATTCAAGAACACATGTATTTTACATATACGACCAATGTCACTATTTTAATGCAATGCTCAAGAATTTTTCACTTCTATGAGGCAGGTCATGTTTATAGTGGAATAAGTCCGACCATCAGGAGAAACCCACCGATGATACATATATTTATTTTATATATTTCATTGGTGTTTTATGCCGAGCTGAAGAATATATATTTCGCATATATGATGGTGGCCAATATTATGGCGGGAGGAAACCTGGCACAGCAAGGGGGAAAAACACGAACATCCGCAGGCTGCTGCCAGACAGTCCCATGTATGATCGAAGAGGAAGCAAGCTATCACACTGATGAGAGGCACCCAGGTAATTATGCTGCACTGGTGCACTAACCCCTTCAGCCACAGAGGCCCTGGTATTACACGTATTTCACACACATGAAGACAATCAGATTCAAACGCTGATGAAACCAGAGAGCCGCAGAAACCCGCAGATGCACTGATCTCTTCCAGCACATTAATGTGCTCAGGCTGTATGCCCTAATGGTACATTTAAGTCAGCATCTCCCACAAATTTCATGTATAAACACCAAACATGTCAAACAGGCTATAACATGTGAGCTATCCAAGACTGGGATTGAACTCTCAGCCTGTGTGTTGTAGGGATTGACAGGCAAGTGACTTCACCACTCTGCGGAGGCAAACTCCCAGATCTATTTCAGACACACTGCCACATCCAAACCCTCAACCTTATCTGATGGTGACTCACTGTGCCTAAAGTTAAGCTTTATTATAGTGATATATTTTCCTTGGTTCCAATTAATCCATCCACATTACAGCATCCATTTAAGAGTTTTTCACGATGTCTGATTAATTTCTTAACAGAGAAATTTAAGTGTTGGCAACAAAGTCAGTTTAGGCCTTAATAACGGACTTCTGAAAAATACATCTCCACAGACCAAACTTTAGGTGAAACGCAGTACACTTTTACACAAGACAAATTGGCACATACTTTCTTCAGCTTTGGTCACAAAGTTTTCTCGTAGCTTGATATCTTGTATTCGTGTTTCATGATCGGGAAGGGAGCTCTCTGGCAAGCTGGTCGGACGTGGTCTCTCTCCGTCCATTTCTACCAGGTTCGGATTGGACGAACTTGTGTGAATTCTGTCCATGGGTGCCGGGGCCAGAGTATAGTTGGAGGTGGACTGTACAAGGATAAAGGAGACAACTATATCATCTTAAACATCCAAATGCTACAAGAATACAAATACATGTACAGGTATGTAGCAATCAGAGATGATAGCAATCAAGTGTTAAAATATTATATATACAAAGTTTAGTGAACTTCACAATATAATTTCTATAAGGGAATTAACCATTTATTAATCATCCTGAATTTGAGATAAATTCTGATCATTACTTTCACCTCTGAACAATGCATGCTTGAGGCGTGTATTTTAATTACCAAGATTTGTCTGTAATTTGCACTATACTTTCTTTCACAAATATATGTAATCAAATATCACACTTTAACCCAGGATCTCCTGTCTACACTGTCAGCCAATTAGCATAAATTCTGTAACATGTGGACATGTTTGGTGCAATTATTTAGTGACAACTGGAAATCACTACAAATGTATTGCAACAAATGAAGAAACCAAAGTGTATTTGGGAGAATGTCCATGATTGTTTAACAAATAAAATATTGTCACCACTGAACATTTGACGACTTTGAAAACTATCCAGTTTTCCTTTTAAAATATTGTTTCAATCTTGAAATGTTAAGAGAAAGCAGACACTTCAGTTTCACTTATACTAATTACATATAAGCGCAAGCTGGCCAGTAGGTGCCAGACATTTTGGAGAACACACCTTAGATGAAAGCGATAAGGCCCAGAGATCTTTGTCCAATATTTTTTACCATGGGCAGCATGGTAATGCCATTTCATCCCAAGGTGTGTTTTCCAAAATGTCAGGCACCGA
Source organism: Acanthopleura granulata (assembly GCA_016165875.1). NCBI lineage: Eukaryota > Metazoa > Mollusca > Polyplacophora > Chitonida > Chitonidae > Acanthopleura > Acanthopleura granulata. The sequence continues at coordinate 1,231,032 of JABBOT010000019.1, read as the reverse complement.
TTTGCAGGAGTGCAAGTGTAATAAAATACAACAAGATATTATAAATTCAAAGTAAAAGAATTTCATTGCATGCCTGAAGGTTCTGAAGCACAATTAACATGGGGCATGCATAGAAAACCCAAAGATATTCTACACATGAATAAAATTTAAAAAAAAAAAAAAAAAATTATCAGAGTGGATTATAATTGTCACACAACGCTGATTTGATGTAAAACAGAGAATTTTTTTCATGTACCAAGCCAGATATAATAGCATTATGTATGACTGCATGATTAATACATCAGGCCATCCTACACTGCAAGCAGCATATGCAAGGTTCAAACAATATAAACAAAAGAAACGTAAAATGAGGCTCCATAAACTGTAGGGATTATACACCTCAAATTTTGGAAATAATGTTTCACACTTGAGATAGATATGGCAAAAAAAAAAAAAATTATGAATCTATTTTTGTAAACCTACTGGTGTAATAAACAGATGTACAAAATGACAGATTTTTTATACTGAAGTTAAGGGTCTGGCATTCTTGAAACATTCACTGATCTGAAATTTTCAAGTTTTATTTTCATTCAAATTACAAAACTCAATCGATCAAGTTACAATTGATCTCAATAGTATACACTCCTCGTCATTGAAAAGATTTAATTCTTCCATTACCTCTCGAGTTTAGAAAGAATTAAAGATCAGGTCAAACTTTAAATTTGTTTGAAATTTCTTTAAAACATCCATGCCAGACCCTGCACTATCACTCAGAGACACTGCACAAAGTCTGGTCTGTAGTGAGACTAGTGGAGACTTACAGAGTTTTTTAAATGGCTATGCTGAGGGCTAGAAGTGCAAGTAGAATTGGACGAAGAAGACGAGGTTCGGGTTTTCCTTTTACTTCGCAGAGACAGTCCCATTTTCTTACGTCGAGGTGACGTAAGATTTGTCGGATACTAGATGACGAGGGGAAAAAGAGAGAAAGACAAAAAAATGCACACACCGCTTGCACTCATCATACAATAGAACCAAAAACAAACACTGAGGGCAACAAGAGACCATATTGCACACATAACAGTGCTGTGGCCAAGGATGACCATTTGACATTTCGTATCGTTATTTTTTAAACTTTCAAATTCTGATCACCTACAAACTACAAACTGGCAATTTTTAGAGAGCCTATTACATATAATGATGCCAAGGAAGATTGTGCAGGTCTTTTTTTACTTGTTTACTTTGCCGTTTAGATTAAAACCTTTCACAACAATATACATATAATATTCTTTACTTTTAAAACTGAAACTCCTCTTAATCTACACCACTAACAGATCTCTACACTAATCTGATTTACAAACAAAAATACGAATTTATTAATAATCTACCTTTGTGGAAATTTTCTAAAACTATTCCCTGCTAAAATCTCATGTTGTTAA